>CM051023.1:6008797-6020518 GCA_027704905.1 Muraenolepis orangiensis | reverse complement strand
TTGCTGCAGGTAACTGGAGCTGTTTCCTGCAGTTCGTGGCTTGAGCAGGGTCACACACCTTCTGTCCAGAGCCAGCTGTGTGGTGAGAACAGCGGGGAACCTGTTTCTGTGGGCAGGATCCAACTGACTCAACACCTCAGTACTCCAAGGACAGACAGGGATCATGCACTTACTGCACCGAGGATAGTCCCCGCCGACCAAGTAGTACCTGGAGTCAATGTCAATGACTTCCCGTACCTTTGTATAGATCCCGGAGTGGTGCATTTTGGTGTTGCACTGATGGCACTTCAGCAAAATACCCCATATCCGCATTGGTGCCCACAGAAACATCCGCTGTCTGAAGTAGGTCATGGGATCAGGTGGTGCACTTGTCAGCTTTGGTGGACTGGGTGGATGGAACCAGATTTGGTTAAAATGTTGCCTCAGCTGTCCTGCAGGGTCGTAAAGACACTGGGCAATCCACTCCCGGTCGGCTGGCTTGATGACCCGCAGGAATTGTTTGGGGAGAAAACTCACCCAATTCACCTCTGGCGGCCTCAGGTGGACAACATATGGAGATGTGGCAGGAGGAGGAGGCAGTGGTTGTTGTGGTGGTGGAGGAGGTGGTACTTGTTGTGGTGGTGGAGGAGGTGGTACTTGTTGTGGTGGTGGAGGAGGTGGTGGTGCTTGTTGTCGTGGTGGTGGTGTTGGATCCCCACTTAATCTGCTGGTGCCTGATGAATGCTGTTGTTCAATATGGCAGATTAGTTCAACTGCACCTCTGACCTTTTTGCCACACGTGTCACAACATTCCTCAACATGAAAGTCTGACAAATGGTCATGGAACTGGTCAACATTAATTTCAATGCTGCAAAGACCGCAAATTAGATTCAATGGAGTTGATGCTCCTGAGATGCTCTGAGCTGGCTGACTCTCTGCACTTGAGCTGCAGTGTGGGGCGGGGCCTGTCGGCGGCCTCGGCCTCTCTGCACTTGAGCTGCAGTGTGGGGCGGGGCCTGTTGGCGGCCTCGGCCTCTCTTCACTTGAGCTGCAGTGTGGGGCGGGGCCTGTTGGCGGCCTCGGCCTCTCTTCACTTGAGCTGCAGTGTGGGGCGGGGCCTGTTGGCGGCCTCGGCCTCTCTTCACTTGAGCTGCAGTGTGGGGCGGGTCCAGTCGGCGTCCTCTCTGCACCTGAGCTGCACTCTGCACCTGTTTGCTTAAATGACTGAAAAATAAGTTTGTAAATAAGTTTTTAACCTCATTTGGAAACAATTATGAAACACTTCAACCACAATTAATAGGATAAATAATGCATTTCTGTTTTAATGTAATAACTTGCATAATACACAACGTTTATGGTAAATCGAATCATCCCTTACCTTGTGATATCCACAATTGCAGGGGATTTGTTTCCTGAAGATATCATATTGACGCATTGGCAAATTGAACCGAGGAGTCAATGGACAGGCGTCAATGCGCTTCATGACAGCCTTCCATCTCCTAGAGCCCGGCTTGGTACCTGTGGTGAACCGGTACTTGCCCTCGGCATACAGGCTCAGGATACCTGCCCAATATGCGTCGGGTTTACCAGTCTTCGTCATTTCTGAAAATATCAGGGTAAATGCTGCGTTACACAACGGGAATTGAACATCATGAAGCTCGGGGGGAGGGGAATCGTCGCAGTGGTTCAATATAATCTGTCGTCCTCAGGGGCCCCCTTCCAGCTCGGGGCCCCCTTCCAGCTCGGGGCCCCAGGCAATTGCCTACTTTGCCTACACTGTTGCGAGACGCCCCTGCAGACTAGACTATAAGACAACCATGGAAAAAAGTACATCGACAATTTCAATATCAAGCCCTACTTTGAAATATTTACTTTCATAAATATCCATATAGATAGATCGATAGGTTGATAGATTGATAGATAGATCGATAGATGGATAGATGGATAGATAAATATCCCATGGGAAAGGCTTCCAGCAGCTCGTGACACAAAAACAAACCATTCTACTATTAAAATATAAAAACAAAGCGGCATAGACAATTGTAGAATTATACTGTACAATTACAATAAAACAATATAAGAATTTGCTTGTAAATCGATGTAATAACTTGCTTGTTACGCCGTCGATCGATGAGTCGATGTAAGAGGTTGTATCTGCCGTCTTTCTCGTCTTCTGATCGGAGAAATTGGGGTGGGGGGAAAGCTCGGGGTAAAAGACCACGTGACCAGGACAGTAACGCCCACATCTCTGTTCGGACTGTGTTGCACCGGTTCGTACTGTGTTCGGACTGTGTTCGACTGTGTTCGGACTGGTTAGGACTCTTTGAGACTGTGTTAGGACTGTTTGGGACTCGGTAGGACTTTGTTTGGATTCGTTTGGCAGTCCCATCGCTGGCATGTACGGCCACCTCAACTCTCCAGAGATTGCAGATCTGTGCACAGTATTCAATACTGTATTGAATTTGCTCTGGAAAACACCCTTTACCACTGAAAAACAGTTAAGTTATTCAATTATCAATTGCATTTATCTTTACAATGAGAAGCATTGGTGGTATAGAGGTGAGCATAGCTGCCTTCCAAGCAGTTGACCCGGGTTCGATTCCCGGCCAATGCATTGATGTCTATTTTCTTATCGTTCATTATGTAATTTCCGACTCTAAACGGGTATCTCTTGGATTCATTCCTGTGCTGAAGAATTTACACATAAAATTTAAAAAAAGTAGTCATTCTGAGCTGTAACAATGACTTGAACCGATGAGGATGGGATTGCTCAATGTTTAGAAGTGTAGTCAACTCTTCTCTCAGGGAAATGTAGAGGTCAATTTCCATGAATGCATCCACAGGAACATGCAGATTGTTTTGTGCCATCATGTAGGTGCATACATCTTCATCACAAGCTATATGACGGCGGTGGATACGGTCAGCTTCACAACTGGTACCATGTTAATTCCTTGATGGACCAATCAGATGGCTGTTCCATATAGTTCAGGTATGGAACACATGACACCAGGCCGACCACGGGGAACATGTTCATTCCTTGATGGACCAATCAGATGGCTGTTCCAGGTCTCCTTAGTTGAATCCAATTTTTCCTGCGGAGGTGAAAACAGTAGAAATGACCAAATTATAGTTATTGTTGTATTTATGTCACATGTCACACCATCTATTGTTGATGCCACTTGCCTGTATAAAAACGAGGAAGCAGAATGAGATAAGGTTCTTGTCCAAAAAGTCCCCATCAAATTCAGCTTCATCTTTAAACCTGTGTAGATGACACTCTTTAAGAAGCACCTGCTCTCAATTCTTTGATTGCTTGTGCTTTAGCCATAAATAAAGCTTCTGTCACCCCATGAGCATCATCATCATTGACACGTAGGTACCGTTGCATATCCCGTATTGTCCGTCCCCTTATCTGTCCTCGGGATACGGGCGCATCCACCTAGCTCCTCTACTGTCTCAAGGAAATGACCTCCTCTAACTGTGGGCTCAGGTCTGGTTCAGTCATCATTCAACCAGAGCATCCACCTAGCTCCTCTACTGTCTCTACTGTATAAATCACCTCCTCTAACTGTGGGCTCAGGTCTGGTTCAGTCATCATTCAACCAGAGTGTTCTTCTGGAGATCCCCTCAATGGCTCCATGGATGCATAGACCCAATGCCTCTCATTTATCATATGAATCAACAGGCCATACTAAATACTAAATACTAAATTGGGCCCTTTGGAAAAGTACGCTTGTCTGTTCAATCTTCTACTTCTTTGGATTTCTGTGCCCTCTTCTTTACGTCCTTGCGATCCCCTATCTTAGCATTTAGTGTACATCCACCTGTAGCCACACAGAGCCCCAGAGCCTCGGAGCTCCTCCCTTATGAACTGAATAGCTTCTGTTAAATCCTCAAAGTGTTTTTCGGCGAAACGGTCCGTTCTTCTTCAGGATTCGTTTGAGAGTTTTCAAGCGGAGAACAATCCTGTCAAAACATGGAGAATATCCTTGTATTTCAGGCCCAAGTTAAAGTATAGTTCTATTAACTCCAGCTCATCCATGTGAGGAGGACAGATGGCAGCTGAGGAGAGGTTAGCGTGGAGGTCGTTGATTCATCCTCATTCTAACATCGCCTGGAGAGAAACACAAACAAGGAGAAAGATGAACTGATGTCAGTGCTTATTAAGTATGGCGCTGTTTTTATTGACACATGTCCATGAACCAGTCAAATACCACAACCCACTTGTGGTCAGCTGTGTGATCCTAGTAAGTCTAAGCAAACACAAGCTTCGGGTTTTCGCCATTTAGCCTACTTAAATAATAGGCAAACTAAAAACCGTTTCTAAATCAAATCACATTTCAGCTAAGTATATTCTGTACTGAAATAATAATGGTAATAGACCTTCATACACAGATGTTTTAAATAGGTACTATTCAGAATGCTACTCCCAAACACATACTGTATATTACACATCCTCATTCCAATACAAAACACCATCAGCGTTCTACCCGAGACGACCCCCGACATTAACAATCCAACAAGGTTATAGCTCCAGCTGTTTCCAGGACAAGGGTTAGGCTACATAGAACTATAGCCCTATAATAGAGGGCCACATCAGGCATGAATATTGAACTGTAGCGCTCATCACCAGAATCAAGGCTTTAGCTTAAACCACATACAGGACATAGGCTATTTAAGCTATATACATATATATGTAATGTGTATATTATACACATTACATATATGAACTAGCTATTAGTCTACATACCTTGTCGTTGATGAAGGTGGAGACAGTCTAGCCTCCGTTGTTCTGTGAGAAAGGTTATGAACCGGTCCATTCTATCAACACATAAGAAGTTAGTATGTAAAGTTAGCCCGCAGGAAGTAGTTAGCACAGTAGCACCGTGCTAACGTTAAGTGTTTGATATGTTAACGTTAGCTAGCTACTTAACGATCGTGACGACGACACATGGCTTGGTTAATAAACTGTGTGTGAGTGTGAAGGCAACTCACTGATTTCACTGTCGTAAAATATGTCCTTATAACAAAATTAAATTGACTTATTGCAAAGAAGTGCTGCTCATTGCATGCTGTGCGGTGGAGATTCCTTGCAGAGTAACATCAATCTGCGCGATCTCTGGCTCGTAGGGCTCAGGGGTCATGGGTCGTGGGATTACTAAACCGAGGGATCGGATTACTAAACCGAGGGAAAGTATTACTAAACCGAGGGAACGTATTACTAAACCGAGGGATCGGATTACTAAACCGAGGGATCGGATTACTAAACCGAGGGAAAGTATTACTAAACCGAGGGAACGTATTACTAAACCGAGGGAACGTATTACTAAACCGAGGGATCGGATTACTAAACCGAGGGATCGGATTACTAAACCGAGGGATTGGATTACTAAACAAACAGATAGGATTAATAAACCGAGAGATCCTATTACTAAACCGGGGGATCGGATTACTAAACCGAGGGATCGGATTACAAAACCGTACACACGGATTCACACATTTTCCATGTGACCCCAGGGGGGCTCCGCAGGAATGTGCAAACAACAGCACGCAGTATTTACAATAACTGCACTTTGTGCCGGAAAATATAATTACAAGATATAGAGAAATGTGAAAAACATTCATATAAATGATGTATAGTCGTTACCTAAGTGTATTGTGTTGTAACAAATGTGTTTTATTGGTATAGGAATATGTAGGAAATATCTCTCTATCTCTCTAAATTTACATTTAGCGCATTTAGCAGACACTTCTTCCAAAAGTGACTTACAAGTACATTTGTTTGATAAAGAGCAATGTATTTCTGAGGTAAATAAAGACATGAATAGAACAAGTTTCCAGCATTCCCAATCGCAGGCCTATAGAAAAATCTTCCCACCTACTAGGATGCCTGCATAGCGACATATGCGAGTGCATTAAAAACAACACGCTATCTACTACTACAAGATAAACACAACGCACAGTGTGGTCAAAACGGTGCCTAGAAGCACAACCAGCGTAAGCAATCAATTCTCCCTCTCTTTCCCCCTCTGTTTAAACAACACATCTGTAGGATTGAATCCTCTTTATTGGTCACATACAAACATACAGTGAACTGTGTTTTTGCTAGGAGGAGCCGGGGGCTCGAACCAGCAACCATGCAGTTGTGAGGCAGCCGCTCAACCTCCTGATCTATACTGCCGCCTGTATACTTCCCCCCCCCCCTCTCCCTCTCTTCCCCCCCCCCCTCTCCTCTCCCCCCCCTCTCCCTCTCTTCTCCCCCCACAGTAGCAGACCCTTTTGTCAATCTTTCTCCTAGTGGTTAAGGTGATGGACTTGGGGGGTTCTCCCCGCAGGTTGCAGGTTTGAATCCTGCAGACAAAGATTGGTAAGACCTTTCCATTGAACCTAAGAGTCTTTGAAACTAAGATTGTTGACTTATGCTCATCTCCAAGATGTGATCAGTTCACTGGATTCATCATCACATCCAATGAAGATCACAACATGCAGTCTGCAGCATATCTCCAATGAAGATCACAACATGCAGTCTGCAGCATATCTCCAATGAAGATCACAACATGCAGTCTGCAGCATATCTCCAATGAAGATCACAACATGCAGTCTGCAGCATATCTCCAATGAAGATCACAACATGCAGTCTGCAGCATATCTCCAATGAAGATCACAACATGCAGTCTGCAGCATATCTCCAATGAAGATCACAACATGCAGTCTGCAGCATATCTCCAATGAAGATCACAACATGCAGTCTGCAGCATATCTCCAATGAAGATCACAACATGCAGTCTGCAGCATATCTCCAATGAAGATCACAACATGCAGTCTGCAGCATATCTCCAATGAAGATCACAACATGCAGTCTGCAGCATATCTCCAATGAAGATCACAACATGCAGTCTGCAGCATATCTCCAATGTGATAGTGTTTGATCAGTGGTGCTTCTAGAGATAAGAAGCCATCTACGGTGAAAGGGGATGTAGCTGAGTGGTAGAGCGCATGCTTCTCATGGATGAGGCCGCGGGTTCAATCCCCGGCATCTCCAACATGTAGGCAGGTTCATACAGTGGTGTGGAGGCTTGGGTTTTATTCTAAATAATTCACGCGTCTACTCCATACAATGAAATGCAAACAGTTTGATGGAAAGTGAAACAGGACAGTTATGTCCACGTGTTGTCGTGGCCGAGTGGTTAAGACATGGACTAGATATCCATTGTGGTCTCTGTTACCAACGTGTTCGTTGCATGTTGCATGCATGTTTGTTTCTCCCTCTCTTTTCTCTCCCAGGTACTGGTTCGTCCCGCCCCCTGTCAATCATCGTTGGTTTGTCGGTCCCCCTTTGATCAATCAGCCAACCGGCCAATCAGCCAATGGGCCAATCAGAGGGGCGTGGGCGTGGCTACTTCAGTCTCCCACTCCCTTTGTGTGGGAGAAGAGGGGATGATATGTTTGTTTGGCCTGCTGTTAGCACTCTGTGTTGGGCCTGCTTCTCGTTGCTCTTCAGTCACCATTGTTCCCAGTAGTGAAGCCCCATGGGGAGGGCGAGGTACGCCGAGGTAAGACGCCCATGGGTTTACGCCACGCATCACGTAGGTTCAACTCTGTCTATTTACACTAGGCTAGCGTTTCCAGGCGGGTGTCACCTCCTGTGTTTCTGGGATTAGATTAGGTGGGACAGCTAGTTAGTAAGACATTGTATTGTGTTCTTAGTTTAGGGTACTAGAAGTGATAGGGTGCCAGGAATAGCTGGGGTGTTTTAATGTTTTCATTCCTTTGACACCCGGTCTGTTTTGGCGTCCTCCCCTAGTCTCCCTACCTGTGTGTCCTCGTGAAAAAGTATCATTGTGGTTTATTCCTGTCCTCATTTACTCCATAAATAAACCTGTTACTTTATACACCATATCCCCGTGGTCCTTGTTCCGTGTTTCCGCCGACCTGCACGCCAGCGACGTTAGCATAGCACCGACCTGCACGCCAGCGACGTTAGCATAGCACCGACCTGCACGCCAGCGACGTTAGCATAGCACCGACCTGCACGCCAGCGACGTTAGCATAGCACCGACCTGCACGCCAGCGACGTTAGCATAGCACCGACCTGCACGCCAGCGACGTTAGCATAGCACCGACCTGCACGCCAGCGACGTTAGCATAGCACCGACCTGCACGCCAGCGACGTTAGCATAGCACCGCCTTGCATGCTGCCACGGCCTGTTAGGTTCAGCCCTTCTTCCCCCTAGACCGGCCCTCTAAGGGGGTTCCTAACAGTCTCCCTGCACTAGTTCTAATCCCGCTGACAACCATTAGTAAAAGTCCAGCCTCTCCTTTGAACCCAAGAGGTTTGACTCCTGCTCAACTCAACATGTGATCAGTTCACTGGATTCACCATCAGATCAAAGAAGATCACATTCTAGTCTCTACAACCGCATCATCATGGCTTCTGTTGAAGGTGTGGTTATAGAGACCAGAAGCAAGGAACATGAGAAGGGATGTCGCTCGTGTGTGTGTGTGTGTGTGTGTGTGTGTGTGTGTGTGTGGTGTGTGTGTGGTGTGAGCGCCCACGCTCAAGAAGGCACAAAAACAGCGGGTTTTTGAGGTTTCAACAAAAATGTCCTTTTATTTCTCTATAAACTTGGGGGTTAAGGTAAGGAATGAAAATAACACTAGCTTGTCTTGGGCGTCTAAGGCCTGGTCCGCGGTCCTCTCACCCTCTGGGGCTTCCCCAGCTCCTGGGTGAGACGGCTTCTCCTTTCCTTCGGATCTCAAACGAAACAGCAGAACAGCAGGTAACCACACGGCTGGACCTCTCGGCAGCGAGGTCTCACTCCGCTCACCCCCCTTTCCTTCCTCTCCCCCAAACAACCCTCTACCTGTGTCTTTGAAGCCCCGGGTTTACTCAGGTGCTTATTGTTCCCAGCTGGGGGTTTCAATCCGGGAACTCATTCGCCTTCCCCCCCGGGTCCTAAAGCCCTCCATGTATCTCCCTCGGGAGATATACGCCCCCAACAACGTAACCGCAGGCAAGTCTCCTCTTCTTGGCTCTGGTGGGACCCAAGGGTAGCTTGGGGTACCACTGTGTGTGTGTGTGTGTGTGTGTGTGTGTGTGTGTGTGTGTGTGTGTGTGTGTGTGTGTGTGTGTGTGCCAGTAAGGGTGTAGCCTGAATACGAACAGGAAACAACAAGGAATAGGAACTAGGAAACTAGAAACTAGGAAACTAGGTCCTTGGAAACGATTTACTGCTAACTTTTAATGATGTCCTATCTATAAATCAAGAGAGTACTTTCCAATCAAGTACTTTTTCTTCCTCAGTGGTTATTCACGGCTCCACCCATTTCTAAAGGGTTTATTGAACTGACTCCAAACGGCTCATATCTTGATGACCTCATCAGGAGTATTTCTGTGTAGACTCATCATGTCTTTGGTTCTCTCTCCCATCAGATGAGTGTGAACTCACACTGGACCCAAACACAGCCTGCAGAGGACTCTCTCTGTCTGAGGACAACAGGAAGGTGACGAGGGTTAGAGAGGAGGAGTCGTATCCTGATCACCTGGAGAGATTTTACTCCTGGGCCCAGGTGTTGTGTATGTGTAGAGAGGGACTGACTGACCGCTGTTACTGGGAGGTGGAGGTGGAGAGGAAAGGAGGAGGTGTTTATATAGGAGTGACATACAGAGGAATGGACTTCACGATGGTGAAGATCTGCGCACACGTTGTTTTTAATGTTTCAGTCCCTCCGGTGATAGTGGGGGGGGGGGGGGGGGGGGGCTGAAAAGTTGGGGAACCCCTGGTCTACAGAAGGTCCAGTTGTGATAGACACGCTTCGCCACTGATATACACTGTATCTATTTATCTCTATATACATATCTATATATATCTATATATAGATATCTATGTATATACACTGTATCTATTTATATCTATATAAAAAGATAGGTCTTTATATCGCTTTTTCACTAACCCTTTTACTTTTATGTATGTATTGATACAAATACATACATATATTCACATCAACCTACATATACAAATGCATATATATATATATATATATATATATATATATATATATATATATATATATATATATATATATATATTCACATATAGAAGTCCAATCCAACAGGACTTCATTGAGATGCTCCTGCATTCAGAAGCCTTCACTTCCTTTGGGCTCCAAGGACTTTTCAAAGCTCTTCTTGGGTGGACCTCTGCCCATCAAAACAACACATTGGGCTGCTTTAGATTGGCTAGAACATGACACGTTCCATGTGGATTCTACAACCTTCTGATGCCTTCAATAGTATCATGTGTGGGTTGAAGTAGACTTCAATAGAAATGTGTTTAAAAAACGTTCAACATGATGCAAACACCACCGTGTACTCAACCCAATCATATGAATTGTATTCTGTAAATATACGTTCAATAACTCCTGTAAACATAGTATACGTTTCAAAACACATTACATTGAATCAGATTGATGTGTTTATATCAGTGGCAGCTTGTTAATACAGGGTGCAAGGGCCCTGGCCCAATCAAAATGCAGATGGCTCATTTCTAGACATGTTTGAGGAAGTTCTTGTCACGGTCCAACCCAGCTCTTCACGCTCCTAGTCCTAGTCCACGATGTCACCGGACTCCGTTCCGCGATGCCACTCCGTGTTTTCCCTGTCAGCCGTTTCACACTGAACTCACCTGTTGTCAATCGCTCCTCATTGACCAAGCTGTATTCAAGCCATGTCTGTTGTGTTACTCAATGCTGGATCATCACCCTGATTTCTCCGAAAGCCTCACGTTGGTATCAAGTTAAGTTCATTGTGTTCTGTCTATTGATCCATCTGGAGCCATCTTATTAGGCGTTACCACCTCTAGCTGTCTTCTTGTCAATATCGTATTACTGAAAAATACAAACAATTTAAAATGTAACAGACGTACGATCAGATGCAGTTGTACCGTTATTTAGTTTTTACTTTTCTAACAATAAGTGGTTCTAATCATTGACTTTAGATGAGTCTTTACCAGAGTCAGGATAAAGGACACTACTGCTGGTCAGTACGCTGTTGAGTTGGACACTACTAACGTTAAGCGTTTACAGGAGTCACAGCTTTTCCCACTTCTCTCATCCATAACCAAATGTAACGTTAACTTAACCCCACAGAGCATATTCAGTTTGTCACTGCATTCATCTTAAAGAGGGCGGTTGAATGTGTTTACAGTTGCCTGTTATACCTGTTATGCCTGCGAGGTTCCCAACCACCCTGGGCTCCATCTCTTCTCCCCCTACCGTCCGGTCGTCGGTTCCGCAGCATCCGTACAACGACTACCAGGTTCAAGGATAGTTTGATCCACAGGCAGTGACCTACTGAACTGCTAGGAGTGCTGCCACTATCATAACATTGTCATTAACATTACACTGTCATACTTTGCTGGACTCATTACAGTTACTGCACTGTTCTGCACTGAATTCATGATGCTGCTGCACTACTGGCACTTTAAAATGCTTTTTAAATGCTTTTTTTACAATTCAACACACACTCCATCAGTCATTGTATTGTTATTTGTATTGTCATTTTAATTGTGTACAGTATTGTTATAGTACAGTGTAAGTATAGTACATAGTATAGTATATTGTGTTAAATTGTAGTATAAATTCAAACTGCAGGAGGGAATGGGGAGTAAGCATTCAATTCTACTTCAGTTGCATATGGCAAATCAAAATCTTGAATCTTGAATGAAGGAACAGGTAGGGGTC
>CM051023.1:6001297-6003797 GCA_027704905.1 Muraenolepis orangiensis | reverse complement strand
TGATACTGAGGACGCGGTGGACAGACTGCAAACGTGTGTGGACTCATGTTATAGAGCAGTGTGCCACATTCCTCAAACCTACCAGGACGCCATAGTGTCAACTAAGTCAAGGCACTGGGAATGTGCCATGGATGAGGAGATGCGATCACTGGAGGAGAACGAGACCTATAGCCTCACCCGTTTGCCACCAGGTAAACAGACAGTGGGAGGCAGATGGGTCTACGCACTCAAAAGTGACATTGATGGGTCAGAAAGATACAAGGCAAGATATGTAGCAAAAGGCAACAGCCAAAAACCAGGAACTGACTATGATGAGACATTCTCACCCACAGCTGACATGACGAGTATAAGAGTGGTTATGCAAAAGGCAGCGCAGGAGAACCTAGTCTTACACCAGATGGACGCTAAGACGGCCTATTTGCACGCACCAATTGATGGTGAAATCTATATAGAGCAGCCAGAGGGCTATGAGAAAAAGTCAGAAACAGGTGAAAAGCTAGTGTGTAAGTTGCAGAAGTCTCTCTATGGTTTAAAACAGTCAGGGAGAAACTGGAATGCTTTGTTACATACATATCTGTGTGAAAATGGTTTTGTGCAGAACCCTGCAGACCACTGTGTGTATACTAGAGAAAAACACAAGGAAAAGGTCATCTTGCTAATATGGGTTGAGGATGTGATCATAGCAGCCAGTAGTGAGGATGTACTGAAAAGTGGAAAGAGGAGGCTCACTGAAAGGTTCAAAATGAAAGATTTGGGAAAGTTGAAGTATTTTCTGGGAATAGATTTTGAACAAGCAGAAGGTCAAGTCAAAATGTCACAGAAGAGATATGTGAGTCAAATATGTGAGAAGTTTGAAATGCAGGATTGCAGGTCTAGGGAAACTCCATGGGAGTCAAAACTCGAGTACACAGAAAATGCTGAAAAAATGACAGAACCAAGAAAGTCCAGAGAAGCAGTGGGAAGTTGAATGGACTTGTCTACGTGCTCCACCAGATATACATTTAGTGGGCACTAAACTAGCTCAGCATTTTGCCCAACCAACAGTGGAACACCGGAACACAATTAAACACGTGTTCAGATACCTTAAAGGTACAGCAGAAAAGGAGTTATGCTTCAAAAGAAATACCACAGAAAGACTAAGAGTCTAAGAGTGTACCGTGATGCTGCCTGGCCATCAGATGTAACAGACACACGCAGCACAACAGGATACAGCGCTAGTCTAAGTAAAGGAAGTGCTTTGATCTCATGGAAAACAAGGAAACAGCCAACAGTGGCATGGTCTACTTGCCAGGCAGAATACATGTCTTTAGCAGCAGCTATACAGGAATGGATCTATTTGAAACAGCTACTCAGAGGTATAGACAGATACCAATATGGACAAACAAAGGTTTATGAAGACCACCAAGGTACTATAGCACTAGCCAGAAACCCAGTGAACAGGCAACGGTGCAAGCACATTGACAAAAAAAATGATCTTTTAAAAACGTATTAAAGTGTTAAGACAACAGTTTAAAGTGGTTGTAATGTTCCTATATGTGTATATATCTCTATCTATATGAGTGATGGAGTAGCGTAGGGCTTGATATAAACATATAATACACATCTACGTTTGCTCGAAAGTGACGTCATCGCGTGGCCCCGCCCCCCATGACGTCACAAAGCTTAGCGGAATATAAAAGGCAGAAAGCGACGCGGAGATAACAGTTCCACTTTGAGACGCGACGAGGAGAGAACAGTTGAAAGAACACCAGCCTTTGTCCAACTAAGCGGTGGACAGCGTTCTAAGGTGAGTAGTGAGTGTTGACCAAGGGCTTCAAAGAGTTAGTTCTGCACCAGGGAGCCTGTTCCAACGGACACACTTTGATGGTGGACCATTGTTAAGTTCATGTAGTATTAGATGTGTATTATATGTTTATATCAAGCCCTACACTACTCCATCACGCATATAGATAGAGATATATACACATATAGGAACATTATAACCTGTTTAAACTGTTGTCTAAACACCTTAATAAGTTTTTAAAAGATCGTTTTTAGTAGTAGTGGTAGTAGTATAATTCGAGTAGTTGTAGTAGTAGTAATAGTTGTTAGTAGTAGTAGTAGTAGTAGTAGTAGTAGTAGTAATAGTCGTCGTCGTCATAGTAGTAATAGTAGTAGTGGTAGTAGTAGTTGTATGGCGACTATCGAACCACTTATTTAGTCACCGAGAGGCTAGATCGGGAAAATCTGTTTTTGCCAGACGCGCTGCTTGTTCAAATAATCACTTAAAAATGGGTACTGCGTTTTGTTGGTTTTATTAGAGATAAGTTAAAAACGTTCCATAGTAGCATAGTCCTAAAGTGATCGGTGCTAAAGTGCGTTAAATGTTAATAGATTGTGCGGTCAGCAAAGTTGGACTTCCCCCGTCCACCCCCTCTCATCTCAAACATTTCATTCCCAGAAAAACCCGCGCGTGAACAGCTGACTTTTACCACTGATCCTGACTGACGTAGCCCCAACA
>CM051023.1:5974901-6000297 GCA_027704905.1 Muraenolepis orangiensis | reverse complement strand
GTGTGTGGTGTGAGCGCCCACGCTCAAGAAGGCACAAAAACAGCGGGTTTTTGAGGTTTCAACAAAAATGTCCTTTTATTTCTCTATAAACTTGGGGGTTAAGGTAAGGAATGAAAAATAACACTAGCTTGTCTTGGGCGTCTAAGGCCTGGTCCGCGGTCCTCTCACCCTCTGGGGCTTCCCCAGCTCCTGGGTGAGACGGCTTCTCCTTTCCTTCGGATCTCAAACGAAACAGCAGAACAGCAGGTAACCACACGGCTGGACCTCTCGGCAGCGAGGTCTCACTCCGCTCACCCCCTTTCCTTCCTCTCCCCCAAACAACCCTCTACCTGTGTCCTTTAAGCCCCGGGTTTACTCAGGTGCTTATTGTTCCCAGCTGGGGTTTCAATCCGGGAACTCATTCGCCTTCCCCCCCGGGTCCTAAAGCCCTCCACGTATCTCCCTCGGGAGATATACGCCCCCAACAACGTAACCGCAGGCAAGTCTCCTCTTCTTGGCTCTGGTGGGACCCCAAGGGTAGCTTGGGGTACCACTGTGTGTGTGTGTGTGTGTGTGTGTGTGTGTGTGTGTGTGTGTGTGTGTGTGTGTGTGTGTGTGTGTGTGTGTGTGTGTGTGTGTGTGTGTGTGTGTGTGTGTGTGTGTGTGTGTGTGTGTGTGTGTGTGTGTGTGTGTGTGTGTGTGTGTGTGTGTGTGTGTGTGTGTCCAGTAAAGGGTGTAACCTGAAATACGAACCAGGAAACAACACAAGAAGAATCCAACCCAACAAGACTGTGAACCATTTTAGAGAAACTTCTCAACAGTTGCAGTCAGTAATCAATAGTCTATATTGATTAAAGTGTTTGCTTCTGAATAATAAATGACATCATGTTACAATGTGTGTCCACTTCTGATTTTATTCTAAATGAATCAAAGTACGGTCAGAGACTGTGTGTGTCTGAGCTTCTGGTCCTCAGAGCTCTCTGTCTATGGTTCATATGTTAATAAGGTTATTATAGTTAATGACTGAGTGAGTCATGGAACAACAGCCTAGAAGAGGTTAGTCTGAAAGGAACTGAACTGGGAGAGGAACTGGACCAACTGGTTCATCATGCTTTGATACCGAGTCAGAGATACTGTAGTCAACTCTGATCTGTGATATATCATCAATATATATCACTAATATATCATCATATATCACTTTATTACAGCAGGAAGAAGACTAAGATACTGTAGTCAACTCTGATCTGTGATGTATCATCAATATATATCACTAATATATCATCATATATCACTTTATTACAGCAGGAAGAAGACTAAGATACTGTAGTCAACTCTGATCTGTGATGTATCATCAATATATATCACTAATATATCATCATATATCACTTCATTACAGCAGGAAGAAGACTAATATACTGTAGTCTGTAGTCAGTACAGGAAGTACTCAGTACATGCTGTATAATAGGTACATTGTCAGTACTTGCACTCAGTATAATAGGTACATTGTCAGTACTTGCACTCAGTATTATAGGTACATTGTCAGTACTTGTACTCAGTATAATAGGTACATTGTCAGTACTTGTACTCAGTATAATAGGTACATTGTCAGTACATGCACTCAGTATAATAGGTACATTTTCAGTACTTGTACTCAGAATAATAGGTACATTGTCAGTACATGCACTCAGTATAATAGGTACATTTTCAGTACTTGTACTCAGTAGAATAGGTACATTGTCAGTACATGCACTCTGTAGAATAGGTATATTCTCAGTACATGTACTCAGTAGAATAGGTACATTGTCTGTACATGTACTCAGGATAATAGGTACATTGTCAGTACTTGTACTGAGTAGAATAGGTATATTCTCAGTACTTGTACTCAGTAGAAAAGGTACATAGTCAGTACATGTACTCAGTATAATAGGTACATTGTCAGTTCATGTAATCAGTATAATAGGTACTTTGTCAGTACTTTAACTCAGTATAATAGGTACATTGCCAGTACTTGTACTCAGTAGAATAGGTACATTCTCAGTACATGTACTCAGTTGAATAGTTACGTTGTCAGTACTTGTACTCAGTAGAATAGGTACATTGCAGTACATGTACTCTGTATAATAGGTACATTGTCAGAACATGTACTCAGTAGAATAGGTACATTGTCAATAGTTGTACTCAGTATAATAGTTACATTGTCAGTACATGTACTCAGTATAATAGGTACATTGTCAGTACATGTACTCAGTAGAATAGGTACATTGTCAGGACATGTACTCAGTATAATAGGTAATTTGTCAGTACTTTTACTCAGTATAATTGTTACATTCTCAGTACTTGTACTGAGGAGAATAGGTACATTGTCAGTACTTTTACTGAGTAGAAAAGATACAATGTCAGTACATGAACTCAGTATAATAGGTACATTGTCAGTTCATGTACTCAGTATAAAAGGTACTTTGTCAGTACTTTAACTTAGTATAATAGGTACATTGCCAGTACTTGTACTCAGTAGAATAGGTACATGCTCAGAACATGTACTCAATAGAACAGTTACATTGTCAGTACATGTACTCAGTTGAATTGGTACATTCTCAGCACATGTACTCAGTAGAATAGGTACATTGTCAGTAGTTGTACTCAGTATAATAGTTACATTGTCAGTACATGTACTCAGTATAATAGGTACATTGTAAGTACTTGTACTCAGTAAAATAGGTACATTGTCAGTACAAGTACTTTGTAGAATAGGTATATTGTCAGTACATGTACTCAGTAGAATAGGTACATTGTCTTTACATGTACTCAGGATAATAGGTACATTGTCAGTACTTGTACTGAGTAGAATATGTATATTCTCAGTACATGTACTCAGTAGAATAGGTACATTCTCAGTACTTGTACTCAGTAGAAAAGGTACATTGTCAGTACATGTACTCAGTATAATAGGTACATTGTCAGTTCATGTACTCAGTATAATAGGTACTTTTTCAGTACTTTTACTCAGTATAATTGTTACATTCTCAGTTCTTGTACTGAGGAGAATAGGTACATTCTCAGTACTTGTACTGAGTAGAATAGGTACATTCTCAGTACTTGTACTGAGTAGAAAAGGTACATTGTCAGTACATGAACTCAGTATAATAGGTACTTTGTGAGTTCATGTACTCAGTATAAAAGGTACTTTGTCAGTACTTTAACTCTGTATAATAGGTACATTGTCAGTACATGTACTCAGTAGAATAGGTACATTGTCAGGACTTGTACTCAGTACAATAGGTACTTAGTCAGTACTTTAACTCAGTATAATAGGTACATTGTCATGACTTGTACTCAGTATAATAAGTACTTTGTAAGTACTTTAACTTAGTATATTAGGTTCATTGTCAGTACATGTACTCAGTAGAATAGGTACTTTGTCAGTACATGTCGATTAGAATGTAATCTATTATGAGTGACACATCTTCCTCTCTACTCCCACACACACCCTGAAAAATCTATCTTCCTCTCTCTCTCTCTCTCTCTCTCTCTCTCTCTCTCTCTCTCTCTCTCTCTCTCTCTCTCTCTCTCTCGTTGCTCATTGCTCGTTGCTCTCGGATTGATGCGAGGGGAGGGGGAAACCTAAGCAGCAAGACATGACGCGGAGAGAGAATGTTCCTCTATTTTTAGCGCGACGCGGAGGCAGACAGCTGCTCTCCTTGTGACTTGATATGAAGAGAGTCAGCTGCTCTGTTTGTGACTCGACGCAGAGAGAGAGAGTTCAAAGGAAAGCAGCCTTTGTCCAACTAAGCGGTGGACAGCGTTCTAAGGTGAGTAGTGAGTGTTGACCAAGGGCTTCAAAGAATTAGTTCTGCACCAGGGAGCCTGTTCCAACGGACACACTTTGATGGTGGACCATTGTTAAGTTCATGTAGTATTAGATGTGTATTATATGTTTATATCAAGCCCTACGCTACTCCATCACTCATATAGATAGAGATATATACACATATAGGAACATTACAACCACTTTAAACTGTTGTCTAAACACTTTAATACGTTTAAAAAATAAACTGGATTCAAACAATGTTTTGTAGGAATGGCCTCTGCAAACAGTTCCTGGTCTGAGGAGAACTTTTCCTGTCCCGTCTGTCTGGATGTGTTCAAGAGTCCAGTTTCCATACCATGTGGACACAACTTCTGTAGAGCCTGTATCACCACGTTCTGGGAGGACAAGGTCCAGTTCCAATGTCCTGTTTGCAACAAGCTTTTCCACACAAGACCCGATCTACGGGTCAATACCCTCTTATCAAAGATAGTTGATCAGATTAGACGGCCCAAACTGGTCAAAGAGCAGGCTTGTGTTGAACCAGGAGAAGTTCCCTGTGGCGTTTGTACCGGGACTCAGCTGAAGGCTGTCAAGTCCTGTCTAGTGGGTCTTAGCTCCTTCTGCCACTCCCACCTGGAGCCACATCAGAGAGTTGCAGGCCTGAAGAAACATAAGCTGGTCGAGCCTCAGGACCGTCTAGAAGACCGGATGTGTAAGAAACACGGCCGACTTCTGGAGCTCTTCTGCCAGACTGAACAGGTGTGTGTGTCAGTTCTGTACAGAGGGGGACCACAGGTCCCATCCTGTTGTACCTCTGAAGGAGGAATATGAGCTGAAGATGGCCCAGCTGGGGAAGATAGAGTCTGAAGATCAGCAGATGATCCAGGAGAGAAAAAGAAAGGTTCAGGAGATCAAAGACGCAGTAACGCGCAGCAAAGAAGACGCAGACCGAGAGATAGCCGATGGTGACCAGGTCCTCAACGCTCTGATGAGCTGCGTTAAAAAGTGTCGGGATGATCACAAACAAACAGTTCAAGAGAAACTGAAATCCATAGAGAAACACGCTGAAGGCCTCATCAAAGAGCTGGAGCAGGAAGTTAAATATCTGACCAATAGGAGCTCAGAGGTGAAGCAGCTCTCACACACTGAAGACCACCTCCACTTCCTCCAGTGCTTCAGATCCCTGAAGAATCCTCCACACACCAGGGACTGGACCAGGGTGGAGGTCCCTCCCCAGGGTGGAGGTCCCTCATACGTAGGGTTCCTGAGGAGATCCCTGGATCAGCTGAAGGAGACACTGGACATGGAGATGGAGAAGCTGGCTGACCTGAGGTCGACTCTAAAGAAGTGTAAGTGTCTGTTTAGTTTGAG
Organism: Muraenolepis orangiensis; assembly: GCA_027704905.1. Lineage (NCBI taxonomy): Eukaryota > Metazoa > Chordata > Actinopteri > Gadiformes > Muraenolepididae > Muraenolepis > Muraenolepis orangiensis. The sequence goes on along the minus strand of CM051023.1, from coordinate 5,995,139 downwards.
TCATCACAACAACACACTAACTCCTCAGATTGAAAGTCCATCCACACAGCAGGAGGTGACGTCCTACTGGGAAGGAACATGGAGGACATAATGTATCTCATCACTATATTAATATAGTGATAGGATATATGATGGTGGACATCATGTATCTCATCAATATTATTATTGGTAACCATCACAATGAATCCTTTTATTTTTAATATATTCAGAAACATGATTTAAAATATTTATATTAATATATAATAATGCATATATTAATTTATAACTATATATATATTCAATCATATTTGTATGTGTATTTTATATTCAGAACATGATCTAAAATATATCTATTAATTTATAATAATGTATATATTATTATATTATAATGTATATATTTATTTTACTTATATGTGTGTATTTTATATTCAGAAACATAATCTAAAAGATGTATTATAATATATAAAAATGTATATATACATCATACTTATAGGTGTGTATTTCCGATTCAGAATATTATCTAAATAAGACCTAGTTACCTAGGATCTAGTTCCTTTGACAAAGTTCCCTAGTTACTAGTTTCCTAGGATCTAGTTTCCTTTACCCTAGTTTCTTAGGACCTAGTTTCCTAGTTACTAGTTTCCTAGGACCTAGTTTCCTAAAACATAGTTTCCAAGTTTCCAAGGAAACTAGGTCCCAGGAAACTAGGTATTAGGAAACTAAGTCATATGTAACTAGTTCAAAGGAAACAAGGAACTAGGAACTAGGAAACTAGGGCCTAGGAAACAAGGTAATAGGAAGCTAGGAATCTAGGTCCAAGGAAACAAGAAAAGAAACAAGAAAATAGGAAGCTAGGAAACTAGGTCCTACGAAACAAGGTCCTAGGAAGTAAGGAAACTAGGTCCAAAGAAACAAGGAACTAGGAAACTAGGATTTAAGAAATTAGGAACTAAGAACTTGAAAACCAGGTACAAGGAAACAAGGTCCTAGAAAAGGGTGTAGGAATCGAGATGCTAGAAAACGAGGTGCTAGAAAACTAGGGTGTAGGAATCTAGGTGCTAGGAAACTAGAAAATTAGAAACTAGGAATTAGGTAACTAGGTTTTAGGTAACTAGGAAATATGAAACTAGGAATTAGGTAACTAGGTGCTAAGAAACTTGGAAATAGGAACTTGAAAACTAGGGTGTAGGAATCTAAGTGCTAGAAATAGGAAACTAAGAATTTGGTAACTAGGTGCTAGGAAACTAGGAACAGGGAAACTAGGAATTAGGTAACTAGGCGCGAGGAAACTAGGAATTTGGAACAAGGCAACTAGGAAACTAGGTCCTAGAAACCAGGGTGTAGGAATCTAGCTGCTAGGAAACTAGGAAATAGGTAGAAAATGTGCTAGGAAACTAGGAAATAGGAACTAGGAAACTAGAAACTAGGAAACTAGGTCCTTGGAAACGATTTACTGCTAACTTTTAATGATGTCCTATCTATAAATCAAGAGAGTACTTTCCAATCAAGTACTTTTTCTTCCTCAGTGGTTATTCATGGCTCCACCCATTTCTAAAGGGTTTATTGAACTGACTCCAAACGGCTCATATCTTGATGACCTCATCAGGAGTATTTCTGTGTAGACTCATCATGTCTTTGGTTCTCTCTCCCATCAGATGAGTGTGAACTCACACTGGACCCAAACACAGCCAACAGAGGACTCTCTCTGTCTGAGGACAACAGGAAAGTGACGAGGGTTAGAGAGGAGGAGTCGTATCCTGATCACCTGGAGAGATTTTACTCCTGGGCCCAGATGTTGTGTATGTGTAGAGAGGGACTGACTGACCGCTGTTACTGGGAGGTGGAGGTTGAGAGGAAAGGAGGAGGTGTTTATATAGGAGTGACATACAGAGGAATCACTAGGAGAGGACGGGGTGATGACAGCTGGCTTGGATTCAACAACAAGTCCTGGAGTCTTTATTGTACTGATGATCGTTACGCTGTCTGGTACAACGGTAGTCAAACAGCCATAGATCTCCCCCCCTCTAACAGAGTAGGAGTGTATGTGGACCGGCCTGCTGGCTCTCTCTCCTTCTACAGAGTGTCCCCAGATGGAGGAGGGTCCTCAGACACACTGACACTCATCCACACCTTCCAGTCCACATTCACCCAGGAGGACCTCCTCCCTGCGTTTGGGTTCTGGGGTTATGGTTCCTCAGTGTCTCTGTGTCACTTGTAGCAACACACATAGAGCACACACACACACGCAAATATAGAGAAGTACACACACACTTAAAAATACACACACGCACACACATACATACATACAAACACATTTTTATACACACACATATAGAGAAATACACAAATGAACACAAACACACACATATACACACACAAACAGAAACGCACACACACACACATATAGAAATAAAAACACACACACACACACTTATAGAAATACACAAATATATAGAAATAAAAACACACATACACACACATTTTTAGAGATAAACACACACACACACACACACATACAGACACCTCTCTATTTGTCTTTCTATAGTTATATAGTACTTTGATATTCTGTGGATATTAACATTCTAAAAAGGGCTTGTTAATGAACAGCATGTTCATTTATTAAAGATATGTTTTCCTGTACCTGCTCCTTAATGACCTCTGACCCCTACCTGCTCCTCAATGACCTCTGACCCCTACCTGCTCCTCAATGACCTCTGAGCCCTACCTGCTCCTTAATGAACTGTAATCCCTACATGCTCCTTAATGACCTCTGACCCTTACCTGCTCCTCAATGACCTCTGACCCCTACCTGCTCCTTAATGACCCCTTACCCCTACCTGCTCCTTAATGACCTCTAACCCCTACCTGCTCCTTAATGACCCCTTACCCCTACCTGCTCCTTAATGACCTCTAACCCCTACCTGCTCCTTAATGACCCCTTACCCCTACCTACTCCTCAATGACCTCTGACCCCTACCTGCTCCTTAATGACCTCTGACCCTACCTGCTCCTCAATGACCTCTGACTCCTACCTGCTCCTTAATAACCCTGACCCCTACCTGCTCCTTAATGACCTCTGACCCCTATCTGCTCCTTAATGAACTGTAATCCCTACCTGCTCCTTAATGACCTCTGACCCTTACCTGCTCCTCAATGAACTCTGACCCCTACCTGCTCCTTAATGACCCCTGACCACTAAATTCTCCTAATGACCTCTTACCCCTACTTGCTTCTTAATGACTTCTGACCCGTACCTGCTCCTTAATGACCTCTGACCCCTACCTGCTCCTGAATGACCACTCACCCCTACCTGCTCCTTAATGACCTCTGACCCCTACCTGCTCCTTAATGACATTTGACCCCTACCTGCTCCTTAATGACCCATTACCCCAACCTGCTCCTCAATGACCTCTGACCCCTATCTGCTCCTTAATGAACTGTAATCCCGACCTGCTCCTTAATGACCTCTGACCCTTACCTGCTCCTCAATGACCTCTGACCCCTACCTGCTCCTTAATGACGCCTTACCCCTACCTGCTCCTTAATGACCTCTAACCCCTACCTGCTCCTTAATGACCTCTGACCCCTACCTGCTCCTTAATGACCTCTGACCCCTACCTGCTCCTTAATGACAACTGACAATGATAACTGGCCATTGTGCTATTGTGACCACATGGCCACATAGACACACAGCTCCACAACACAGTGAGAGGGAAAAGGACTTGGCTCACACACCCATTAGTCAGCTGATGTCACAAAGTGCTGGACCAGTTGAGGCTCACCATGTGAATGATTGGCTTTAATTGGCATCTATTCTGAACTCTAAGAAAGTGCATCTAGTGCTCGATGACACGAACATCAGGACAGAGTTTGGCCTCCAAAGAGGACATTAGAAACAGGTTCAGTGTGTGGAGTCTAATGGATTTCCCTAATAAACGGCCAACACGCTCCTCATCTGGACCGGAGCGTTTCCCTGACTCAGACTAAGTCTTAAAGGGCATCGCTGACAGGGAACCGGAGGACCTGTGAGCACATGCTAGACCTCAATGCCTTTCACAGTACATTTATTACCATGGATTCAACCTAGGATACAATGTTTAATGTATAACAGAAGATCAAATACAATATATATATACACACTGTAGCTATTTATCTCTATATATATCTCTATATATATATCTATATATATACACTATCTATTTATCTCTATATATATCTCTATATATATATCTATATATATACACACTGTAGCTATTTATCTCTATATATATCTCTATATATATACATACACTGTATCTATTTATCTCTATATATATCTCTATATATATCTATATATATATACACTGTATCTATTTATCTCTATATATATCTCTATATATATATAGAGAGAGATATATATACACTGTATCTATTTATCTCTATATACATATCTATATATATCTATATATAGATATCTATGTATATACACTGTATCTATTTATATCTATATAAAAAGATAGGTCTTTATATCGCTTTTTTACTAACCCTTTTACTTTTATATATGTATGTATTGATACAAATACATACATATATTCACATCAACCTACATATACAAATGCATATATATATATATATATATATATATATATATATATATATATATATATATTCACATATAGAAGTCCAATCCAACAGGACTTCATTGAGATGCTCCTGCATTCAGAAGCCTTCACTTCCTTTGGGCTCCAAGGACTTTTCAAAGCTCTTCTTGGGTGGACCTCTGCCCATCAAAACAACACATTGGGGTGCTTTAGATTGGCTAGAACATGACACGTTCCATGTGGATTCAACAACCTTCTGATGCCTACTGTCACGGTTACGGTGGTTGGCAGGGGGCGTGGCCTAGCCACGTGCGCTGGTGGCGCACACACTCCTGTCAACAATTACGTTGGTTGGCAGGGGGCGTGGTCTAGCCACGTGCGCTGGCCACACACACACACACACACACACCTGGACTCAATTTCCCCCCGTGTCATTTGTTGATCACCTCACCTATATATACGTTGCCTTTCCTTTACCCCAGTGTGAGGTCGTTACTTACTCTGCGTTCACGTAGTCCTCCCCATGCACCCTTGTGTTTTGTGTGTGCTTGTTTATTTGGAAATAAAGCCGTTCGTATCACTCTCCACTTGTCGGCGTCTGCGTTCGGGGTCCAACCCACTCCCTCTCCGCGTGACAGAACGACCTCACCACTATGGACCCCGGCGACCTCGACGAGTGGCGCCAAATATGCCGGGTGATGCGGGACGACCGGGATGCTTGCCTGGACCCCGGCCTTCTCGAGCGTGCGAAGCGCGGGCTCGATGCTCAGATGGTCGGGTTCAGAGCACAGATCCAGGCGCTGCGGGAGCAGGAGGAAGCGTGGGAGGCCCGGTTGGCCAACATGGGCCCCGCTGTCCGTGACCAGTGTCAGCTCGTTGTTGAGTCCCTGATCGCCAGTCACGGACAGGCGGGTCGGAAAATACAGACGACGTTGGTCCAGTGCGGGAACATGGCAGCCTTCATTGCTTCCTTCATCGGAAGGACCGCTGACGACGTCGCTCCGCACCCGGCTGACGGCGCCGCTCCGCACCCGGCTGACGGCGCCGCTCCGCACCCGGCTGACGGCGCCGCTCCGCACCCGGCTGACGACGCCGCTCCGCACCCGGCTGACGGCGCCGCTCCGCACCCGGCTGACGACGTCGCTCCGCTCCCGGCTGACGACGCCGCTCCGCACCCGGCTGACGACGCCGCTCCGCACCCGGCTGACGACGCCGCTCCGCACCCGGCTGACGACGCCGCTCCGCACCCGGCTGACGACGTCGCTCCGCAACCGGCTGACGACGCCGCTCCGCACCCGGCTGACGACGTCGCTCCGCACCCGGCTGACGACGTCGCTCCGCACCCGGCTGACGACGTCGCTCCGCACCCGGCTGACGACGTCGCTCCGCACCCGCTTGAGGACGTCGCTCCGCACCCGCTTGAGGACGTCGCTCCGCATTCGCCGGAGGACGTCGCTCCGCATCCGCCTGAGGACGTCGCTCCGCACACAGCTGAGGACGTCGCTCCGCACCCGACTGAGGACGTCGCTCCGCATTTGCCTGAGGACGTCGCTCCGCATTTGCCTGAGGACGTCGCTCCGCATTTGCCTGAGGACGTCGCTCCGCATTTGCCTGAGGACGTCGCTCCGCACCCGCCTGAGGACGTCGCTCCGCACCCGCCTGAGGACGTCGCTCCGCACCCGCCTGAGGACGTCGCTCCGCATTCGCCGGAGGACGTCGCTCCGCACCCGGCTGACGACGTCGCTCCGCACCCGGCTGACGACGTCGCTCCGCACCCGCTTGAGGACGTCGCTCCGCACCCGCTTGAGGACGACGCTCCGCAATCGCCGGAGGACGTCGCTCCGCATCCGCCTGAGGACGTCGCTCCGCACCCAGCTGAGGACGTCGCTCCGCACCCGACTGAGGACGTCGCTCCGCATTTGCCTGAGGACGTCGCTCCGCATTTGCCTGAGGACGTCGCTCCGCATTTGCCTGAGGACGTCGCTCCGCACCCGCCTGAGGACGTCGCTCCGCACCCGCCTGAGGACGTCGCTCCGCACCCGCCTGAGGACGTCGCTCCGCATTCGCCGGAGGACGTTGCTCCGCACCCAGCTGACGACGTCGCTCCGCACCCGACTGAGGACGTCGCTCCGCACCCGTCTGAGGACGTCAAGCGGCCCCCGTCTGCTGACGCCGCGCCGGATCCGCCCGACGACGTTACGCAGTCCCCGTCTGCTGACGCCGCGCCATACCGGCCTGATGACGTCAAGCGGCCCCCGTCTGCTGACGCCGCGCCGTATACGCCCGACGACGTCACGCAGTCCCCGTCTGCTGACACCGCGCCATACCGGCCTGATAACGTCAAGCGGCCCCCGTCTGCTGACGCCGCACCGTACCCGCCCGACGACGTCACGCAGCCCCCGTCTGCTGACGCCGCGCCGTACCCGCCTGATGACGTCAAGCGGCCCCCGTCTGCTGACGCCGCGCCGTACCCGCCTGACGATGTCACGCAACCCCCGTCTGCTGACGCCGCGCCGGATCCGCCTGACGACGTCACGCAGCCCCCGTCTGCTGACGCCGCGCCGGACCCGCCCGACGACGTCACGCAGCCCCCGTCTGCTGGCGCCGCGCCGGATCCGCCCGACGACGTCACGCAGCCCCCGTCTGCTGACGCCGCGCCGTATCCGCCCGACGACGTCACGCAGCCCCCGTCTGCTGACGCCGCGCCGGATCCGCCCGACGACGTCACGCAGCCCCCGTCTGCTGACGCCGCGCCGTACCCGCCCGACGACGTCACGCAGCCCTGGTCTGCTGACGCCGCGCCGGATCCGCCCGACGACGTCACGCAGCCCCCGTCTGCTGACGCCGCGCCGTTCCCGCCCGACGACGTCACGCAGCCCCCGTCTGCTGTCGCCGCGCCGTACCCGCCTGACGACGTCACGCAGCCCCCGTCTGCTGACGCCGCGCCGGATCCGCCCGACGACGTCACGCAGCCCCCGTCTGCTGACGCCGCGCCGGATCCGCCCGACGACGTCACGCAGCCCCCGTCTGCTGACGCCGCGCCGGATCCGCCCGACGACGTCACGCAGCCCCCGTCTGCTGACGCCGCGCCGGATCCGCCCGACGACGTCACGCAGCCCCCGTCTGCTGACGCCGCGCCGGATCCGCCCGACGACGTCACGCAGCCCCCGTCTGCTGACGCCGCGCCGGATCCGCCCGACGACGTCACGCAGCCCCCGTCTGCTGACGCCGCGCCGGATCCGCCCGACGACGTCACGCAGCCCCCGTCTGCTGACGCCGCGCCGGATCCGCCCGACGACGTCACGCAGCCCCCGTCTGCTGACGCCGCGCCGGATCCGCCCGACGACGTCACGCAGCCCCCGTCTGCTGACGCCGCGCCGTACCCGCCCGACGATGTCACGCAGCCTCCGTCTGCTGACGTCACGCAGCCCCCGTCTGCTGACGCCGCGCCGTACCCGCCTGACGACGTCACGCAGCCCCCGTCTGCTGACGCCGCGCCGGATCCGCCCGACGACGTCACGCAGCCCCCGTCTGCTGACGCCGCGCCGGATCCGCCCGACGACGTCACGCAGCCCCCGTCTGCTGACGCTGCGCCGTACCCGCCCGACGATGTCACGCAGCCTCCGTCTGCTGACGTCACGCAGCCCCCGTCTGCTGACGCCGCGCCGTATCCGCCCGACGACGTCACGCGGTCCCCGGCTGTCGACTACAGAGGGGGTTCAGAGCAGACCCCTGAGGAGACTCCAGAGGAGGTCCCGAAGGGGACCCTTAGAGGAGACCCCTGGAGGAGGGTCCGGAGGAGACCTCCAGAGAGGACTCCCACCGACCTGGGCAGAAGGGGTGGCTCTCTTCCCGGGCCCCACCCGCCCACCAAATCTCCTCCACCCCCCCGGATCATCGACTGGGACGCAGACGGTCCAGAGGGGCGGGGTTGGCCCCCGCGCCGCTACAGTCGGGATCTGTTTTTTTCCCTCAACTGCCACCGGGAACACCCCTTCAAGCCGGGTTGGACGCCAGGAGGCGCCCGTTGAGGGGGGGGTACTGTCACGGTTACGGTGGTTGGCAGGGGGCGTGGCCTAGCCACGTGCGCTGGTGGCGCACACACTCCTGTCAACAATTACGTTGGTTGGCAGGGGGCGTGGTCTAGCCACGTGCGCTGGCCACACACACACACACACACACACCTGGACTCAATTTCCCCCCGTGTCATTTGTTGATCACCTCACCTATATATACGTTGCCTTTCCTTTACCCCAGTGTGAGGTCGTTACTTACTCTGCGTTCACGTAGTCCTCCCCATGCACCCTTGTGTTTTGTGTGTGCTTGTTTATTTGGAAATAAAGCCGTTCGTATCACTCTCCACTTGTCGGCGTCTGCGTTCGGGGTCCAACCCACTCCCTCTCCGCGTGACACCTTCAATAGTATCATGTGTGGGTTGAAGTAGACTTCAATAGAAATGTGTTTAAAAAACGTTCAACATGATGCAAACACCACCGTGTACTCAACCCAATCATATGAATTGTATTCTGTAAATATACGTTCAATAACTCCTGTAAACATAGTATACGTTTCAAAAACATTATTGGAGAATAAATGTATTTATTTGATGTATTTAATATATATATATATGGTATAAAAGAGTCTTAAAAGTAATGTTAGTTTCTTAATAATACTCAAGTAGTACTGACTTTAAATGGATGCAAATTCCTTGTATGTGTGAATTGACTTGGCTTTAAACCTACATTGAATCAGATTGATGTGTTTATATCAGTGGCAGCTTGTTAATACAGGGCGCAAGGGCCCTGGCCCAATCAAAATGCAGATGGCTCATTTCTAGTCATGTTTGAGGAAGTTCTTGTCACGGTCCAACCCAGCTCTTCACGCTCCTAGTCCTGGATCTCCACCGGCTTCCTGGATCCACGATGTCACCGGACTCCGTTCCGCGATGCCACTCCGTGTTTTCCCTGTCAGCCGTTTCACACTGAACTCACCTGTTGTCAATCGCTCCTCATTGACCAAGCTGTATTCAAGCCATGTCTGTTGTGTTACTCAATGCTGGATTATCACCCTGATTTCTCCGAAAGCCTCACTTTCGTATCAAGTTAAGTTCATTGTGTTCTGTCTATTGATCCATCTGGAGCCATCTTATTAGGCGTTTACCACCTCTAGCTGTCTTCTTGTCAATATCATATTACTGAAAAATACCAACAATTTAAAATGTAACAGACGTACGATCAGATGCAGTTGTACCGTTATTTAGTTTTTACTTTTCTAACAATAAGTGGTTCTAATCATTGACTTTAGATGAGTCTTTACCAGAGTCAGGATAAAGGACACTACTGCTGGTCAGTACGCTGTTGAGTTGGACACTACTAATGTTAAGCGTTTACAGGAGTCACAGCTTTTCCCACTTCTCTCATCCATAACCAAATGTAACGTTAACTTAACCCCACAGAGCATATTCAGTTTGTCACTGCATTCATCTTAAAGAGGGCGGTTGAATGTGATTACAGTTGCCTGTTATACCTGTTATGCCTGCGAGGTTCCCAACCACCCTGGGCTCCATCTCTTCTCCCCCCTACCGTCCGGTCGTCGGTTCCGCAGCATCCGTACAACGACTACAAGGTTCAAGGATAGTTTGATCCACAGGCAGTGACCTACTGAACTGCTAGGAGTGCTGCCACTATCATAACATTGTCATTAACATTACACTGTCATACTTTGCTGGACTCATTACAGTTACTGCACTGTTCTGCACTGAATTCATGATGCTGCTGCACTACTGGCACTTTAAAATGCTTTTCTGCACAATTCAACACACACTCCATCAGTCAATTTATAGTAATTTTATTATTTTTTATTTTTATTATTATTTTAATTGTGTACAGTATTGTTATAGTACAGTGTAAGTATAGTACATAGTATAGTATATTGTGTTAAATTGTAGTATAAATTCAAACTGCAGGAGGGAATGGGGAGTAAGCATTAAATTCTACTTGTTGCATATGGCAAGTCAAAATCTTGAATGTTGAACCTTGAATGAAGGAGCAGGTAGGGGTCAGAGGTCATTAAGGAGCAGGTAGGGGTCGGAGGTCATTAAGGAGCAGGTAGGGGTTAGGGCTCATTAAGGAGCAGGTAGGGGTCAGAGGTCATTAAGGAGCAGGTAGGGGTCAGAGGTCCTTGGGGAGCAGGTAGGGGTCAGAAGTCATTGAGGAGCAGGTAGGGGTTAGGGGTCATTGAGGAGCAGGTTCAGAGAACATATCTTAAATAACTGAACATGCTGTGTGCTGCTAAGTTGTTTATAGCATGAATAAATCAATATTCACTTTATCAGCTCCCAACACAAGGAAATCAATAATCACTTTATCAGCTCCCAGCACAAGGAAATCAATAATCACTTTTTCAGTGAGTGTGTTTGTGTGTGTGTGTGTGTTGCTACAAGCAACACTGAGGAACCATAACCTCCAAACCCAAACCCAGGGAGGAGGTCCTCCTGGGTCAATGTGGACTGGAAGGTGTGGATGAGTGTCAGTGTGTCTGAGGAGCCTCCTCCATCTGGGGACACTCTGTAGAAGGACAGAGAGCCAGCAGGCCGGTCCACATACACTCCTACTCTGTTAGAGGGGGGGAGACGTATGGATGTTGGACTATTGTTGTACCAGACAGTGTAACCATCATCATGACAAGAAAGACTCCACGACTTGTTGTTGAATCCAAGACAGCTGTCATCACCCCGTCCTCTCCTAGTTATTCCTCTGTATGTCACTCCTATATCAACATATCCTTTCCTCTCCATCTCCACCTCCCAGTAACAGCGGTCAGTCAGAACCTCTCTACACAACACCTGGGCCCAGTAGTCAAATCTCTCCAGGTGATCAGGATACGACTCCTCCTCTTTAACCCTCGTCACCTTCCTGTTGTCCTCAGACAGAGAGAGTCCTCTCCAGGCTGTGTTTGGGTCCAGTGTGAGTTCACACTCATCTGATGGGAGAGAGAACCAAAGACATGATGAGTCTACACAGAAATACTCCTGATGAGGTCATCAAGATATGAGCCGTTTGGAGTCAGTTCAATAAACCCTTTAGAAATGGGTGGAGCCGTGAATAACCACTGAGGAAGAAAAAGTACTTGATTGGAAAGTACTCTCTTGATTTATAGATAGGACATCATTAAACGCTAGCAGTTGCCAACATTAACCTTGGATAACTACAATTGTGACTTTGATAGGAGAGGTGTTTCTATGAATTGGTTGCCTAGTTTCCTAGGACCTAAAGTATGATGAAAATATATATTATTATATATTATATATATGATTATAATGTTATAGATTCATTATAATATATTAATATTTATATGTTTTATTTATTAATATAATTATTATATAGTGATATATATTATTATATCAAATATATTTATTCACATATTTTATTAGATATATTTTAGATCATGTTCTGAATATAAAATACACATACAAGTATGATTAACAGCATCCTGATTATGATTGTCTAATAATGATAACACTCATAATACTCATCATTAATAAATAATATTGTTACAGTAATAATATATGTTGTATTTTACAGAAGAAGGATTCATTGTGATGGTTATGCATTATGTAAAAGATACCAACCATCATGTATCTCATCAATATATTAATATATTGATAAGATACATGATGTCCACCATCATGTTCATTCCCAGTAGGACGTCACCTCCTGCTGTGTGGATGGACTTTCAATCTGAGGAGTTAGTGTGTTGTTGTGATGACTCAAACTAAACAGACACTTACACTTCTTTAGAGTCGACCTCAGGACAGGCAGCTTCTTCATCTCCATGCACTTCTTTACAGCTGGTTTCAGGTCAGGCAGCTTCTTCATCTCCTTGAACTTCTTTACAGCTGGTTCCAGGTCAGGCAGCTTCTTCCTCTTCATGCACTTCTTTACAGCTGGTTCCAGGTCAGGCAGCTTCTTCCTCTTCATGCACTTCTTTACAGCTGGTTCCAGGTCAGGCAGCTTCTTCATCTCCATGACCAGTGTCTCCTTCAGCTGATCCAGGGATCTCCTCAAGGTCCTTACGTATGATGGAGGAGGGACCTCCACCCTGGTCCAGTCCCTGGTGTTTGGAGGATTCTTCAGGGATCTGAAGCTCTGGAGGAAGTGGAGGTGGTCTTCAGTGTGTGAGAGCTGCTTCACCTCTGAGCTCCTATTGGTCAGATCTTTAACTTCCTGTTCCAGCTCTTTGATGAGGCCTTCAGCGTGTTTCTCTATGGATTTTAGTTTCTCTTGAACTGTTTGTTTGTGATCATCCCGACACTTTTTAACGCAGCTCATCAGAGCGTCGAGGACCTGCTCACCATCGGCTAGCTCTCGGTCTGCGTCTTCTTTGCTGCGCGTTACTGCGTCTTTGATCTCCTGAACCTTTCCTTGTCTCTCCTGGATCATCTGCTGATCTTCAGACTCTATCTTCCCCAGCTGGGCCATCTTCAGCTCATATTCCTCCTTCAGAGGTACAACAGGATGGGACCTGTGGTCCCCCTCTGTACAGAGCTGACACACACACACCTGTTCAGTCTGGCAAAAGAGCTCCAGAAGTTGATAATTGTGATTCTTACACATCCTGTCTTCTAGACGGTCCTGAGGCTCGACCAGCTTATGTTTCTTCAGGCATGCGACTCTCTGATGTGGCTCCAGGTGGGAGTGGCAGAAGGAGCTATGACACACTAGGCAGGACTTGACAGCCTTCAGCTTGGTCCCGGTACAGACGTCACAAGGAACTTCTCCTGGTTCAACACAAGGCTGCTCTTTGACCGGTTCTGGCCGTCTAATCTGATCAACCATCTCTGATAGGAGGGTATTGACCCGTAGATCAGGTCTTGTGTGGAACAGCTCGTTGCAAAGAGGACATTTGAACTGGACCTTGTCATCCCAGAACGTGGTGATACAGGCTCTACAGAAGTTGTGTCCACATGGTGTGGAAACTGGACTCTTGAACACATCCAGACAGACGAAACAGGAAAAGTTCTCCTCAGACCAGGAAGATTTAGCAGAGGCCATTCCTAGAACACATTGTTGAATCAAGTTAGAAAACAACCTTTTTTTAAACGTATTAAATTGTACTGTAAAGAGAGAGAGAGAGTGAGACAGAGCGAAAGACAGAGAGAGAGAAAAGGGGGGGAGAGAGAGAGAGAGTGAGCGAGCAAGAGTGAGAGAAGGGGGAGAGAGAGAGCGAAAAACAGTGAGAGAGAGAGAGAGAGAGAGAGAGAGAGACTACTAATACTACTACTACAATTACAACTACTACTACTACTACTACTTATAATACTACTACTACTTATATTACTACTACTACTACTACCACTACTAATACAACAACTACTAATACTACTACTACTACTTTTACAACTTATACTACTAATACAACAACTACTACTACTACTACTAATATTACTACTACTTTTACTACCACTACTAATACTAATACTACTAATACTACTACTACTACTACATCTGCTAATGACTACTACTACTACAACTACTACTTATAAAACTACTACCACTACTACCATCCACTACTTATAAAACTACTACCATCCACCACTTATACTACTAATACCACTACTAATATTAATACTACTACTACTACTACTACTCACAGCTACTACTACTACTACTACCATCCACTACTTATACTACTACTACTATTCCACTGCTACTACTATTACAACTACTACCACTACTAATATTAATGCTACTACTCCTACTCACAGCTACTACTACTACTACTACTACAGTCCACTACTACTACCACTACTACTACTATTACGACGACGACTACTATTAACACTAATGATACTACTACTACTAAAAACTATTACTACTACTACAACTACTACTACTTGAATTCTACTACTACCACTACTACTACAAAAAACGATCTTTTAAAAACGTATTAAAGTGTTTAGACAACGGTTTAAAGTGGTTCTAATGTCCCTATATGTGTATATATCTCTATCTATATGAATGATGGAGTAGCGTAGGGCTTGATATAAACATATAATACACATCTAATACTACATGAACTTAACAATGGTCCACCATCAAAGTGTGTCCGTTGGAACAGGCTCCCTGGTGCAGAACTAACTCTTTGAAGCCCTTGGTCAACACTCACTACTCACCTCAGAACGCTGTCCACCGCTTAGTTGGACAAAGGCTGGTGTCCTTTCAACTGTTCTCTCCTCGTCGCGTCTCAAAGAGGAACTGTTATCTCCGCGTCACGTCTTGCCTTTTATGCTCCGGTAAGCTTTGTTTCCTCGGAAGTGACGTCATGGGGGGCGGGGCCACGCGATGACGTCACTTCCGAGCAAACGTAGTTGTGTATTATATGTTTATATCAAGCCCTACGCTGCTCCATCTTATATAGATAGATATATACACATATAGGAACATTACAACCACTTTAAACTGTTGTCTAAACACTTTAATACGTTTTTAAAAGATCGGTTTTTTTAGTAGTAGTGGTAGTAGTAGAATATGGATGGGGATATATCCACATATAGGGACATTAGAACCACTTTAAACTGTTGTTTAAACACTTTAATACGTTTTTAAAATATCGTTTTTTTTAGTAGTAGTGGTAGTAGTAGAATATAGATGGGGATATATACACATATAAGAACATTACAACCACTTTAAACTGTTGTCTAAACAGTTTAATACGTTTTCAAAAGATCGTAGAAGTAGTATATAGTAGTAGTATCAGTAGTGTTAGTAGTAGTAGTCGTAGTAGTAGTAGTAGTCGTCATTGTCGTAATTGTAGTAGTGGGGTATGTGGCAGGGGCTACAGACGATAACGAACTTCGAATAAGTAGTCATTAGAAGATGTAGTAGTAGTAGTAGTAGTCAAGTCAAGTCATGTCAAGTCAAGTTTATTGTCACTTCACAGTTTACAGTTTAGTATAAAGCAGTGATGTGAAAATCTTGTGTGCAATACCCGACGACAGACAGCAGTTATAAAATAAGATAAGATAAAAATAGATAAAAATAGAATAAAAATAGAATAAAGAATATAAAATTAAAATAAAAAATGCAATTTATAAAATGCAAAAATCAGCACAGAAAAGAGCAATATGTATATATAAATCAATGTAATAAAATATACATTGTTATATGTTATACGCCCTTGTTCAGCAGCCTGATGGCCTGACTGTGGAAGCTATCTCTAAGCCTATTTGTACGACACTTGATACTGCGGTATCGCCTGCCTGACGGTAATAGTGAGTACAGTTCGTGGCTGGGGTGGGCAATGTCTTTTATAATTTGTTTGGCCTTGGCCACGCACCGCTGGTTGTAAATGTCCAGGAGGGAGGGGAGCTCACCTCCAACGATATACTGGGCCGTCCGCACCACCCTTTGAAGCGCTCTGCGCTCGAGTGCCGTGCAGCTTGTTCATTTATTAAAGATATGTTGTCCTGTACCTGCTCCTCAATGACCCCTATTCCCGTACCAGGCGGTGATACACACTGTAAGAACACTCTCGATGGTGCCGTTGTAGAATGTTCTCAGGATGCGGGGGCCCATGCTGAATAAAATACGCCTGAGAAAATACAGGCGTTGTTGGGCCCTTTTCACCACGTGTGTGGTGTGCGTGGACCATGTGAGGTCCTCGGAGATGTGCACGCCGAGGAACTTGAAGCTGCTTGTAGTTGTATTAGTATTAGTAGTGGTAGTAAAAGTAGTAGTAATATTAGTAGTAGTGGATTGTAGTAGTAGTAGTAGTAGTAGTTGTAATAGTAGAAGTTGTAGTTGTAATAGTAGTAGTAGTAGTGGAATAGTAGTAGTAGTAGTAGTAGTAGTAGTAGCTGTGAGTAGTAGTAGTAGTAGTAGTAGTATTAATATTAGTAGTGTTAGTAGTAGTAGTAGTAGTATAAGTAGTGGATGGTAGTAGTAGTAGTAGTATTATAAGTAGTTGTAGTAGTAGTAGTCATTAGAAGATGTAGTAGTAGTAGTAGTAGTTGTATTAGTATTAGTAGTGGTAGTAAAAGTAGTAGTAATAGTAGTAGTAGTTGTTGTATTAGTAGTAGTAGTAGTATTTGTAAAAGTAGTAGTAGTTGTTGTAGTAGTAGTAGTAGTCATTAGTATATGTAGTAGTAGTAGTATTATTATTAGTTGTTTTATTAGTAGTGGTAGTGGAGTATTAGTAGTAGTAGTAGTAGTAGTAGTAGAAGTAGTGGATGGTAGTAGTAGTAGTTGTAGTATGAATTGTAGTAGTAGTAGTATTATAAGTAATAGTAGTAGTAGTATTATAAGTAGTAGAAGGCCTCATCAAAGAGCTGGAGCAGGAAGTTAAAGATCTGACCAATAGGAGCTCAGAGGTGAAGCAGCTCTCACACACTGAAGACCACCTCCACTTCCTCCAGAGCTTCAGTTCCCTGAAGAATCCTCCAAACACCAGGGACTGGACCAGGGTGGAGGTCTCTCCTCCTCCGTCATACGTATGGACCTTGAGGAGATCCCTGGATCAGCTGAAGGAGACACTGGACATGGAGATGAAGAAGCTGCCTGACCTGAAACCAGCTGTAAAGAAGTGCATGGAGATGAAGAAGCTGTCTGACCTGGAACCAGCTGTAAAGAAGTGTATGGAGATGGAGAAGCTGCCTGACCTGAGGTCGACTCTAAAGAAGTGTAAGTGTCTGTTTAGTTTGAGTCATCACAACAACACACTAACTCCTCAGATTGAAAGTCCATCCACACAGCAGGAGGTGACGTCCTACTGGGAATGAACATGATGGTGGACATCATGTATCTTATCAATATATTAATATATTGATGAGATACATGAAGGTTGGTATCTTTTACATAATGCATAACCATCACAATGAATCCTTCTTCTGTAAAATACAACATATATTATTACTGTAACAATATTATTTATTAATGATGAGTATTATGAGTGTTATTATTATTAGACAATCATAATCAGCATACTGTATGTGTATTTTATATTCAGAACATGATCTAAAATATATCTAATAATCTATGTGAATAAACATATTTTATAAAATAATATATATATCACTATATAATAATGTTTATATTAATAAAAATAAAAATATATAAATATTAATATATTAAAATAAATCGATCACGTTATATTTATATATATAATAATATATATGTTCATCATACCTAGGAAACTAGGCAACCAATTCTTAGAAACACCTCTCCTATCAAAGTCACAATTGTAGTTATCCAAGGTTAATGTTGGCAACTGCTAACGTTTAATGATGTCCTATCTATAAATCAAGAGAGTACTTTCCAATCAAGTACTTTTTCTTCCTCAGTGGTTATTCACGGCTCCACCCATTTCTAAAGGGCTTATTGAACTGACTCCAAACGGCTCATATCTTGATGACCTCATCAGGAGTATTTCTGTGTAGACTCATCATGTCTTTGGTTCTCTCTCCCATCAGATGAGTGTGAACTCACACTGGACCCAAACACAGCCTACAGAGACCTCTCTCTGTCTGAGGACAACAGGAAGGTGACGATGGTTAGAAAGGAGGAGTCGTATCCTGATCACCTGGAGAGATTTGATTACTGTCACCAGGTGTTGTGTAGAGAGGGTCTGACTGACCGCTGTTACTGGGAGGTGGAGATGGAAGGAGGATATGTTGCTATAGGAGTGACATACAGAGGAATCACTAGGAGAGGAGGGGGTGATGACAGCAGGCTTGGATTCAACAACAAGTCCTGGATTATTTTTTGCCACGATGATTATTACTCTGTCTGTTACAACGGTAGTAAAACAGTCATAGGTCTCCTCCCCTCTAACAGAGTAGGAGTGTATGTGGACCGACCTGCTGGCTCTCTGTCCTTCTACAGAGTGTCCCCAGATGGAGGAGGGTCCTCAGACACACTGACACTCATCCACACCTTCCAGTCCACATTCACCCAGGAGGACCTCCTCCCTGGGTTTGGGTTCTGGAAAGATGGTTCCTCAGTGTCTCTGTGTCGCTTGTAGCAACACACATTGACACGCAGGCACGCACACACACACACATACACGCACGCACACTCGCGCGCGCACACACACACACACACACACACACACACACATATAGAGAAGTACACACACACACATAAATTCAGACACAGATGTATACAAAAAAACACACACACACACAGAAACACACACATACACATGCGCACACACGCGCGCACACACACACACACACACACACACACACACACACACACACACACACACACACACACACACACACACACACACACACACACACACACACACATATATATACAGTATACACACACACACAAAACAATATAGAAATACACACACACACACGCACTTAAACAAATACACACACACATATATAAAATGACACACATAAACACACATAAACACATACATACACACACACACACATATAGAACCACCCTCTATGATATTCTGTGTATATTAACATTCTAAAAAGGCTCTGATATGAGTTTCTAACAAAGATCCTGATTGATATTCTGTTCATCCATAATATTGGGATCAATATTTGTGAATATTGATTTCCTTGTGCTGGGAGCTGATAAAGTGAATATTGATTACCTTGTGTTGGGAGCTGATAAAGTGAATATTGATTTCCTTGTGTTGGGAGCTGATAAAGTGAATATTGATTTCCTTGTGCTGGGAACAACTTAGCAGCACAGCTTGTTCATTTATTAAAGATATGTTGTCCTGTACCTGCTCCTCAATGACCCCTAACCCCTACCTGCTCCTTAATGACCTCTGACCCCTAACTGCTCCTCAATGACCCCTAACCACTACCTGCTCCTCAATGACCCCTAACCCCTACCTGCTCCTTAATGACCTCTGACCCCTAACTGCTCCTCAATGACCCCTAACCCCTACCTGCTCCTCAATGACCCCTAACCCCTACCTGCTCCTTAATGACCTCTCACCCCTACCAGCTCCTTAATGACCTCTAACCCCTACCTGCTCCTCAATGACCCCTAACCCCTACCTGCTCCTCAATGACCCCTAACCCCTACCTGCTCCTCAATGACCCCTAACCCCTACCTGCTCCACAATGACCCCTAATCCCTACCTGCTCCTTAATGACCCCTAACCCCTACCTGCTCCTCAATGACCCCTAACCCCTACCTGCTCCACAATCACCCCCAAGCCCTACCTGCTCCTTAAGGACCTGTAATCCTTACCTGCTCCTTAAAGACCTCTGACCCTACCTTCTCCTTAATGACCTCTAACCCCTAACTGCTCCTTTATGACCTCTGACCCCTACCTGCTCCTTGATGACCTCTGACCCCTACATTCTCCTAATGACCTCTTACCCCTACCTGCTCCTTAATAAGCCCTAACCCCTACCTGCTCCTTAATGACCTCTGACCCCTACCTGCTCGTTAATGACCTCTGACCCATACCTGCTCCCTAATGACCTCTAACCCTTACCTGCTCCTTAATGACCCCTAACCCCTACCTGCTCCTTAAGGACCTCTGACTCCTACCTGCTCCTTAATGACCTTTGACAGCTACCTGCTCCATAATGACCTCTGACCCCTACCTGCTCCCTAATGACCTCTAACCCTTACCTGCTCCTACATTCAAGGTTCAAGATTCAAGATTTGTATTTGCCATATGCGATAAGTAGAAT
>CM051023.1:5945265-5973901 GCA_027704905.1 Muraenolepis orangiensis | reverse complement strand
AGGGAGTGGTTTAGGACACAGCCATTGGGCCCAGCGGGAGGGACTGGCGTTGTGTGGACATGCGGTGGTGGGGTCACGTGAAGGCAGAAGGTTTACCTGTGCTGAGCCTACTGGCCTCTGCTCACCCCACTGGACCACAGAGGGGCCCCCGGGAGCCTCGTCCAGGTCCTGGTCCACGGTGTACTGCTGGAACATGTTCACATAAGATAAGCACTTTATTAGTCCCAGATTAGATCAAAACATTTAAATAAGAAATATAGCTGCAAAATAAAAGTGTATATATTTACACAATAACATTATTATTCACATCCACGCTTAGTCAATACAGTCACCCAGTTACTCCAAGTTACACATCCACGACAATTAGCACAAATTCCTCATTAACTACTAACCACTGAACACCACTTGTGCATTGGTTTACGTTAGAGGACTGAACTCTAGTGGTTAAACACTATGGCATGTGTGACCTCTGATTGGCTGATAATAGTGACTCCGGTCACCTGCTGATGAAGCCTGGATGTGACGCACCTGTCCTCCGCTTCATAGAAACTGAATTAAACAGGAGGACAGGGGAGCCGGCAGCACTGAGGTAAGACCTGAACACATTGGTTTGAAGGCCGTGTGGAGGGCGGTGGGTTCTCCTTTAATACAGAAGGCAGCTCTGCTAGCGTTGATGTGCTCCGTGTGGATGGTTTTAATTCTATTCTCTACACTACGGAGCAACACAGTAAACAGACAACAGACATCCAGTCCCCCGGACCACCGATACAACCCCATACTCCTGGTCGTCCTCTGGGGTCTTTAAACTCACCATGCACTCTTCAGCTGCCATCTTGTTTCCTGGTGAAGGGGAAAACACAGTGTTTCCATGGCGATATAGAGGTGGGGGGGGGGGGTAGATGTAAACGTGGTCAAATTCAAGTGAACTTTATTTGCAATGCCCTTAATCACAGTTACAGTCTCAAGGGGCTTCACAGGCCCCTCCCCCTCAAGGCCTGAACTTTAGGACCAGGACACACTCCTCATAACAGGCACTATATGGATTGGAAATGGTGTCTAAATGCTGCAAGGGAGGAGAAACAGAATGCAGAGCATTCTAGTCACATTATGCGGCCATTCAAGAAATCATTTTTAAAAACATGTTTTTAAATTATATTGTTTATGTGATTTAAATTACAACAATTGCCTGAATTATTGTCCTTCTACCTGAGCACTGGTTCAGTTATTGGAGACTTGTTAGAAATGAAATGCACTTTTGACTTCTGGTGACGAGTTGTTCTCTTATCTTCCTTTGTTGAAACACTCTATTGTAAGTCGCTTTGGATAAAAGCTTCTGCTAAATGACTGTATTGTAATGTAATGTAACATCTAATGGACCGCGTGTGAGTGGTGGTTGTGTGTGTGTGTGGTGTGTGTGTGTGTGTGGGGGGGTGTGTGTGTGTGTGTGTGTGTGTGTGTGTGTGTGTGTGGTGTGTGTGTGTGTGTGTGGTTGTGGGTGTGTGTGTGTGTGTGTGTGTGTGTGGTGTGTGTGTGTGGTGTGTGTGTGTGTGTGGTGTGTGTGTGTGTGTGTGTGATAATCTCTCGTGTGAAAAGAAGTGTGAAACGTTTGAGGAAGTGAGAGTGCTTTCTGTAAGAAGCCTTGCTCTCCACATTTAGAAGTTAAGCAAACTAAATGAGAAGCACTCTACACATTATTATAATAATATATTATTATTATAATATATTATTATTATTATTATTATTGTCTTTGTTCACCATTATTATTATTGTTGTTCTTTTGTTTCCCCTTTATAATTCAAATTATTTTTAATTATTATTATTGTTCTTTTGTTTCTCTGTTATTATTATTAAAATCAAGAAGGAAGGAACACAGAACGGTGGCCCAAACAAGTCAAGTCAAGTCAAGTTTATTGTCACTTCACAGTTTACAGTTTAGTATAAAGCAGTGATGTGAAAATCTTGTGTGCAATACCCGACGACAGACAGCAGTTATAGAAATAAGATAAAAATAGATAAAAATAGAATAAAAATAGAATAAAGAATATCAAATAAAAATAAAAAATGCAATTTATAAAATGCAAAAATCAGCACAGAAAAGAGCAATATGTATATATAAATCAATGTAATAAAATATACATTGTTATATGTTATACGCCCTTGTTCAGCAGCCTGATGGCCTGACTGTGGAAGCTATCTCTAAGCCTATTTGTACGACACTTGATACTGCGGTATCGCCTGCCTGACGGTAATAGTGAGTACAGTTCGTGGCTGGGGTGGGCAATGTCTTTTATAATTCGTTTGGCCTTGGCCACGCACCGCTGGTTGTAAATGTCCAGGAGGGAGGGGAGCTCACCTCCAACGATATACTGGGCCGTCCGCACCACCCTTTGAAGCGCTCTGCGCTCGAGTGCAGTGCAGTTCCCGTACCAGGCGGTGATACACCCTGTAAGAACACTCTCGATGGTGCCGTTGTAGAATGTTCTCAGGATGCGGGGGCCCATGCTGAATTTCTTCAGACGCCTGAGAAAATACAGGCGTTGTTGGGCCCTTTTCACCACGTGTGTGGTGTGCGTGGACCATGTGAGGTCCTCGGAGATGTGCACGCCGAGGAACTTGAAGCTGCTGACCCTCTCTACTGCAACGCCGTCGATGGAGATAGGGCTGTGCTCTCCCCTCTGCCTCCTGAAGTCCACGATCAGCTCCTTGGTCTTCTTGACGTTGAGGGCGAGGCTGTTCTCCTGGCACCACTGCTCCAGCGATCCGACCTCCTCCCTGTAGGCTGTCTCGTCGTCGCCGGCGATCAGGCCCATCACTGTCGTGTCGTCAGCAAACTTGACGATGACGTTGGAGCTGTGCATAGCCATGCAGTCGTGGGTGTAGAGGGAGTAGAGGAGAGGGCTCAGCACGCATCCCTGGGGGGCTCCCGTGTTGAGGGTCAGTGGCTCTGATGTGGTGCTGCCCATCCTCACCACCTGGCGGCGGTCCGACAGGAGGTTCAGTATCCAGCTGCACATGGATGGGGGTACGCCTAGACCTCTCAGCTTGGTGTCGAGCTTGGCAGGAACTATTGTGTTGAATGCTGAGCTGTAGTCCACAAACAGCATTCGCACATAACAGTTCTTCCCTCCAGGTGGGAAAGGGCAGTGTGGAGGGCCATGGCAATTGCGTCGTCCGTGGATCTATTTTGACGATATGCAAATTGCCATGGGTCCAGCGTGGTAGGTAACACGGAGCAAATAAAGTCCTTGACCAACCTCTCGAAGCATTTGCTAACGATCGAGGTGAGGGCCACAGGTCTGTAGTCATTCAGGCATGTTACCTTGGTTTGTTTAGGGACAGGCACGATGGTGGATATCTTGAAGACCGCGGGGACAACAGCCTGGGACAGGGAGAGGTTGAAGATGTCTGCAAAGACTCCTGCCAACTGGTCTGCGCATGCTCTGAGGACGCGGCCCGGGATGTCGTCGGGGCCTGCCGCCTTACGGATGTTCAGCCGCTTAAAGGTGCGGCGCACATCCGCCTCCGAGATGCGCAGCTGGCTGGTCTCCCCAGTCGGTGCTGGCTTCGGCGGGCTGCCGTTTACGTCGAACCGAGCAAAAAATGTATTTAGCTCTCCTGGGAGGGAGGTAGAGGAGTTCTCTACACAACTGGTTCTCCCTCTGAAGTTCGTTATCGTCTGCAGCCCCTGCCACATACCCCTCGCATCGTGTTTCTTGAATTTATCTTCCACTCTGTCCTTATACTCCCGCTTGGCAGTGACGATGGTCTTACGGAGGTCGTAACGGGCTCTCGTATATTCCTCCGTATTCCCGGAACCAAAGGCGGCGTTACGCGCATGTAGGGCAGCGCGAACATCGCCGTTAATCCACGGTTTCTGGTTGGGATATATCCGAACCGACTTGGTCGGAACAACGTCATCTATGCACTTCTTGATGAACCCGGTGACCGACGACGCGTACTCGTTGATGTTATTGTCCGAGGCAACGCGGAACATGTGCCAGTCAGCGTGATCAAAACAATCCTGCAGCGTAGAATCTGATTGGTCCGACCAGCATTGGACCTCCCTCACAGCGATCGGTTGCTGCTTCAGTCTCTGCCTATAGGCGGGGAGTAGCTGGATAGAGCGGTGATCTGATTTGCCGAACGGTGGGCGGAGGAGGGCCTTGTAGCCATCACGGAAGGGAGTGTAGCAGTGGTCGAGGATCCGCTCGCCCCGTGTGTTGCTCTTTATGTGTTGGTAGAACTTCGGGAGAACCTTCTTCAGGTTCGCCTTGTTGAAGTCCCCCGCTACGATGAGAGCAGCTTCGTGTACGGAAAATCCCGTCGGCTCGATAGCTGCGTCGGTAACCCCCTCCGACATCCATGTCTCCGTAAGGCAGATAATGCAATTGTCCCTAGTTTCCCGGTGGAATTGAATACGAGCCTGTAGTTCGCTTAACTTATTGTCCAGAGACTGTACATTAGCCAGTAGAATGGTGGGTAGTGGGGGGCGATCGGATCGACATCTCAGCCTGACTAGCACGCCGGCTCGCTTCCCTCGCTTCCTCCGGCGACGCTTGCGCGTAATCGTGCCCAAAATGGACGGAGATAATCCAGCTGTGACTTCGGGCGGGACGTCCGAGTCGAAAGAATGAAAAAACTCCGGTAGGCGGCGAGCAACTGTCGATCTGATCTCCCAAAGTGTGCAAAAGTTATAAGTGAACTTGCTGCTAACATCCTGAACTAAAAAAGTTGCAATAAAAATAATAAATAACAAAAAACTGCGTCGTCGTGCGGGAGCTCGCGACACGGCAGCCATCTCGTACGGCGCCATACTCCAGGATTGGCCTCTGCTGAAGTTCCCTGTGACGTCTGTACCGGGACCCAGCTGAAGGAGACACTGGACATGGAGATGGAGATGATGCCTGTCCTGAGGTCGACTCTAAAGAAGTGTAAGTGTCTGTTTAGTTTGAGTCATCACAACAACACACTAACTCCTCAGATTGAAAGTCCATCCACACAGCAGGAGGTGACGTCCTACTGGGAATGAACATGATGGTGGACATCATGTATCTTATCAATATATTAATATATTGATGAGATACATGATGGTTGGTATCTTTTACATAATGCATAACCATCACAATGAATCCTTCTTCTGTAAAATGCAACATATTATTACTGTAACAATATTATTTATTAATGATGAGTATTATGAGTGTTATTATTATTAGACAATCATAATCAGGATGCTGTTAATCATACTTGTATGTGTATTTTATATTCAGAACATGATCTAAAATATATCTAATAATATATGTGAATAATTATATTTTATATAATAATATATATCACTATATAATGTTTATATTAATAAATAAAATATATAAATATTAATATATTATAATTAATCGATTATAATTATATAAATAATATATAATAATATATATTTTCATCATACTTTAGGTCCTAGGAAACTAGGCAACCAATCTTAGAAACACCTCTCCTATCAAAGTCACAATTGTAGTTATCCAAGGTTAATGTTGGCAACTGCTAGCGTTTAATGATGTCCTATCTATAAATCAAGAGAGTACTTTCCAATCAAGTACTTTTTCTTCCTCAGTGGTTATTCACGGCTCCACCCATTTCTAAAGGGTTTATTGAACTGACTCCAAACGGCTCATATCTTGATGACCTCATCAGGAGTATTTCTGTGTAGACTCATCATGTCTTTGGTTCTCTCTCCCATCAGATGAGTGTGAACTCACACTGGACCCAAACACAGCCTGGAGAGGACTCTCTCTGTCTGAGGACAACAGGAAGGTGACGAGGGTTAGAAAGGAGGAGTCGTATCCTGATCACCTAGAGAGATTTGACTACTATCACCAGGTGTTGTGTAGAGAGGGTCTGACTGACCGCAGTTACTGGGAGGTGGAGATGGAGATGGAAGGAGGAGGTGTTTCTATAGGAGTGACATACAGAGGAATCACTAGGAGAGGAGAGGGTGATGACAGCAGGCTTGGATTAAACAACAAGTCCTGGAGTCTTCTTTGTTCTGATGATCGTTACTCTGTCTGGTACAACGGTAGTGAAACAGCCATAGATCTCCCCCCCTCTAACAGAGTAGGAGTGTATGTGGACCGGCCTGCTGGCTCTCTCTCCTTCTACAGAGTGTCCCCAGATGGAGGAGGGTCCTCAGACACACTGACACTCATCCACACCTTCCAGTCCACATTCACCCAGGAGGACCTCCTCCCTGCGTTTGGGTTATGGGGGGGTTTTGGTTCCTCAGTGTCTCTGTGTCGCTTGTAGCAACACACATAGAACACACACACACACACACACACGCACACACACACACACACACAAACACACACACACACGCAAATATACACACACACAGAAATACACAAATGAAAACAAACACACACATACACACACAAACATAGAAACACACACACACACACTTATACAAATACAAAAATATATAGAAATAAAAACACACATATACACACACACACATTTTTATAGATAAACACACACACACACATATAGACACATCGCTATTTGTCATTCTATAGTCATGTTAATTTAATAAAGATATGTTCTCCTGTACCTGCTCCTCAATGACCTGACCCCTACCTGCTCCTCAATGACCTCTGACCCCTACCTGCTCCTCAATGACCTCTGACCCCTACCTGCTCCTTAATGACCTCTGACCCCTACCTGCTTCTTAATGACCCCTAACCCCTACCTGCTCCTCAATGACCTCTGACCCCTACCTGCTCCTCAATGAACTCTGACCCCTACCTGCTTCTTAATGACTTCTGACCCCTACCTTCTCCTCAATGACCTGACCCCTACCTGCTCCTTAATGACCTCTGACCCCTACCTGCTCCTTAATGACCTCTGACCCCTACCTGCTTCTTAATGACCCCTAACCCCTACCTGCTCCTCAATGAACTCTGACCCCTACCTGCTTCTTAATGACTTCTGACCCCTACCTTCTCCTCAATGACCTGACCCCTACCTGCTCCTTAATGACCTCTGACCCCTACCTGCTCTTTAATGACCCCTAACCTCTACCTGCTCCTTAATGACCTGTTATCCCTACCTGCTCCTTAATGACCTCTGACCCCTACCTGCTCCTTAATGAGCCCTAACCCCTACCTGCTCCTTAATTACCTCTGACCCCTACCTGCTCCTTAATGACCTCTGACCCCTACCTGCTTCTTAATGACTTCTGACCCCTACCCGCTCCTCAATGACCTCTGACCCCTACCCGCTCCTCAATGACCTCTGACCCCTACCTGCTCCTTAATGAGCCCTACCTGCTCCTTAATGAACCCTGACCCCTACCTGCTCCTCAATGATCCCTAACCCCTACCTGCTCCTCAATGACCTCTAACCCCTATCTGCTCCTTAATGAGCCCTAACCCCTACCTGCTCCTCAATGAGCCCTAACCCCTACCTGCTCCTCAATGACCCCTAACCCCTACCTGCTCCTTAATGACCTGTAATCCCTAACTGCTCATTTTTGACCTCTGACCTCTACCTGCTCCTTAATGACCTCTGACCCCTACCTGCTCCTTAATGAGCCCTAACCCCTACCTGCTCCTTAATGAGCCCTAACCCCTACCTGCTCCTCAATGACCCCTAACCCCTACCTGCTCCTTAATGACCTCTGACCCCTACCTGCTCCTTAATGACCCCTTACCCCTACCTGCTCCTTGATGACCTCTGACCACTACCTGCTCCTTAATGAACTATAATCCCTACCTGCTCCTTAATGACCTCTGACCCCTACCTGCTCCTTAATGAACTGTAATCCCTACCTGCTCCTTAATGACCTCTGACCCCTACCTGCTCCTCAATGACCTCTGACCCCTGCCTGCTCCTTAATGACCCCTTGCCCCTATCTGCTCCTTAATGACCTCTAACCCCTACCTGCTCCTTAATGACCCCTTACCCCTACCTGCTCCTTAATGACCCCTACCTGCTCCTTAATGACCCCTAACCCCTACCTGCTCCTGAATGACTACTCACCCCTACCTGCTCCTTAATGACCTCTTACCCCTACCTGCTCCTTAATGACCCCTAACCCTACCTGCTCCTTAATGACCCCTAACCCCTACCTTCTCCTTAATGACCTGACCCCTACCTGCTCCTTAATGACCTCTGACCCCTACCTGCTCCTTAATGACCTCTGACCCCTACCTGCTCCTTAATGACCTCTGACCCCTACCTGCTCCTTTATGACCCCTAACCCCTACCTTCTCCTTAATGACCACTACCCCTACCTACTTCTTCATTCAAGGTTCAAGATTCAAGATTTTAGTATTGCATTACAAGTAGAATTGAATGCTTACTCCCCATTCCCTCCTGCAGTTTGAGTTTATACTACAATTTAACACTATATACTATACTATGTACTATACTTACACTGTACTGTAACAAAACTGTACACAATTAAAATGGAAATAAAAATGACTATAAAGTTACTGATGGAGTGTGTGTTGAATTCTGCAAAAAAGCATTTAAAAAGCATTTTAAAGTGCCAGTAGTGCAGCAGCATCATGAATTCAGTGCAGAACAGTGCAGTAACTGTAATGAGTCCAGCAAAGTATGACAGTGTAATGTTAATGACAATGTTATGATAGTGGCAGCACTCCTAGCAGTTCAGTAGGTCACTGCCTGTGGATCAAACTATCCTTGAACCTGGTAGTCGTTGTACGGATGCTGCGGAACCGACGACCGGACGGTAGGGGGAGAAGAGATGGAGCCCAGGGTGGTTGGGAACCTCCCAGGCATAACAGGTATAACAGGCAACTGTAAACACATTCAACCGCCCTCTTTAAGATGAATGCAGTGACAAACTGAATATGCTCTGTGGGGTTAAGTTAACGTTACATTTGGTTATGGATGAGAGAAGTGGGAAAAGCTGTGACTCCTGTAAACGCTTAACGTTAGTAGTGTCCAACTCAACAGCGTACTGACCAGCAGTAGTGTCCTTTATCCTGACTCTGGTGAAGACTAATCTAAAGTCAATGATTAGAACCACTTATTGTTAGAAAAGTAAAAACGAAATAACGGTACAACTGCATCTGATCGTAGGTCTGTTACATTTTAAATTGTTGGTATTTTTCAGTAATACGATATTGACAAGAAGACAGCTAGAGGTGGTAAACGCCTAATAAGATGGCTCCAGATGGATCAATAGACAGAACACAATGAACTTAACTTGATACGAACGTGATTTTTTTGGAAAAATCCGGGTGATAATCCAGCATTGAGTAACACAACAGACATGGCTTGAATACAGCTTGGTCAATGAGGAGCGATTGACAACAGGTGAGTTCAGTGTGAAACGGCTGACAGGGAAAACACGGAGTGGCATCGCGGAACGGAGTCCGGTGACATCGCGGATCCAGGAAGCCCGCGGAGATCCAGGACTAGGAGCGGAAGAGCTGGGTTGGACCGTGACAAGAACTTCCTCAAACATGACTAGAAATGAGCCATCTGCATTTTGATTGGGCCAGGGCCCTTGCGCCCTGTATTAACAAGCTGCCACTGATATAAACACATCAATCTGATTCAATGTAGGTTTAAAGCCAAGTCAATTCACACATACAAGGAATTTGCATCCATTTAAAGTCAGTACTACTTGAGTATTATTAAGAAAATAACACTACTTTTAAGACTCTTTTATACCATATATATATATATTAAATACATCAAATAAATACATTTATTCTCCAATAATGTTTTTGAAACGTATACTATGTTTACAGGAGTTATTGAACGTATATTTACAGAATACAATTCATATGATTGGGTTGAGTACACGGTGGTGTTTGCATCATGTTGAACGTTTTTTAAACACATTTCTATTGAAGTCTACTTCAACCCACACATGATACTATTGAAGGCATCAGAAGGTGGTAGAATCCACATGGAACGTGTCATGTTCTAGCCAATCTAAAGCAGCCCAATGGGTTGTTTTGATGGGCAGAGGTCCACCCAAGAAGAGCTTTGAAAAGTCCTTGGAGCCCAAAGGAAGTGAAGGCTTCTGAATGAGCATCTCAATGAAGTCCTGTTGGAATGGACTTCTATATGTGAATATATATATATATATATATATATATGCATTTGTATATGTAGGTTGATGTGAATATATGTATGTATTTGTATCAATACATACATATATAAAAGTAAAAGGGTTAGTAAAAAAGCGATATAAAGACCTATCTTTTTATATAGATATAAATAGATACAGTGTATATACATAGATATCTATATATAGATATATATAGATATGTATATAGAGATAAATAGATACAGTGTATATATATCTCTCTCTATATATATAGAGATATATATAGAGATAAATAGATACAGTGTATATATATATAGATATATATAGAGATAAATAGATACAGTGTATGTATATATATAGAGATATATATAGAGATAAATAGCTACAGTGTGTATATATATAGATATATATATAGAGATATATATAGAGATAAATAGATAGTGTATATATATAGATATATATATAGAGATATATATAGAGATAAATAGCTATATATATCTGTGTATATATATCTATATATATAGATATATATAGAGATAAATAGCTACAGTGTGTATATATATATTGTATTTGATCTTCTGTTATACATTAAACATTGTATCCTAGGTTGAATCCATGGTAATAAATGTACTGTGAAAGGCATTGAGGTCTAGCATGTGCTCACAGGTCCTCCGGTTCCCTGTCAGCGATGCCCTTTAAGACTTAGTCTGAACTCAAATGGTCAAAGCAACACTGGTGATCAAAAAGACATTTAATAAAAGTCAGGGAAACGCTCCGGTCCAGATGAGGAGCGTGTTGGCCGTTTATTAGGGAAATCCATGAGACTCCACACACTGAACCTGTTTCTAATGTCCTCTTTGGAGGCCAAACTCTGTCCTGATGTTCGTGTCATCGAGCACTAGATGCACTTTCTTAGAGTTCAGAATAGATGCCAATTAAAGCCAATCAGTCACTTGGTGAGCCTCAACTGGTCCAGCACTTTGTGACATCAGCTGACTAATGGGTGTGTGAGCCAAGTCCTTTTCCCTCTCACTGTGTTGTGGAGCTGTGTGTCTATGTGGCCATGTGGTCACAATAGCACAATGGCCAGTTATCATTGTCAGTTGTCATTAAGGAGCAGGTAGGGGTCAGAGGTCATTAAGGAGCAGGTAGGGGTCAGAGGTCATTAAGGAGCAGGTAGGGGTTAGAGGTCATTAAGGAGCAGGTAGGGGTAAGGGGTCATTAAGGAGCAGGTAGGGGTCAGAGGTCATTGAGGAGCAGGTAAGGGTCAGAGGTCATTAAGGAGCAGGTCGGGATTACAGTTCATTAAGGAGCAGATAGGGGTCAGAGGTCATTGAGGAGCAGGTTGGGGTAATGGGTCATTAAGGAGCAGGTAGGGGTCAAAGGTCATTAAGGAGCAGGTAGGGGTCAGAGGTCATTAAGGAGCAGGTAGGGGTGAGTGGTCATTCAGGAGCAGGTAGGGGTCAGAGGTCATTAAGGAGCAGGTACAGGTCAGAAGTCATTAAGGAATAGGTAGGGGTCAGAGGTCATTAAGGAGCAGGTAGGGGTAAGGGTCATTAGGAGCAGGTAGGGGTCAGAGGTCATTAAGGAGCAGGTAGGGGTAAGGGGTCATTAAGGAGCAGGTAGGGGTCAGAGGTCATTAAGGAGCAGGTAGGGGTTAGAGGTCATTAAGGAGCAGGTAGGGGTAAGGGGTCATTAAGGAGCAGGTAGGCGTCAGAGGTCATTGAGGAGCAGGTAAGGGTCAGAGGTCATTAAGGAGCAGGTCGGGATTACAGTTCATTAAGGAGCAGATAGGGGTCAGAGGTCATTGAGGAGCAGGTTGGGGTAATGGGTCATTAAGGAGCAGGTAGGGGTTAAAGGTCATTAAGGAGCAGGTAGGGGTCAGAGGTCATTAAGGAGCAGGTAGGGGTGAGTGGTCATTCAGGAGCAGGTAGGGGTCAGAGGTCATTAAGGAGCAGGTACGGGTCAGAAGTCATTAAGGAATAGGTAGGGGTCAGAGGTCATTAAGGAGCAGGTAGGGGTAAGGGGTCATTAAGGAGCAGGTAGGGGTCAGAGGTCATTAAGGAGCAGGTAGGGGTAAGGGGTCATTAAGGAGCAGGTAGGGGTCAGAGGTCATTGAGGAGCAGGTAAGGGTCAGAGGTCATTAAGGAGCAGGTAGGGATTACAGTTCATTAAGGAGCAGATAGGGGTCAGAGGTCATTAAGGAGCAGGTAGGGGTCAGGGTTATTAAGGAGCAGGAGTCAGAGGTCATTGAGGAGCAGGTAGGGTCAGAGGTCATTAAGGAGCAGGTAGGGGTCAGAGGTCATTGAGGAGTAGGTAGGGGTAGAGGTCATTAAGGAGCAGGTAGGGGTAGAGGTCATTAAGGAGCAGGTAGGGTAAGGGTCATTAAGGAGCAGGTAGGGGTTAGAGGTCATTAAGGAGCAGGTAGGGGTAAGGGGTCATTAAGGAGCAGGTAGGGGTTAGAGGTCATTAAGGAGCAGGTAGGGGTAAGGGGTCATTAAGGAGCAGGTAGGGGTCAGAGGTCATTGAGGAGCAGGTAAGGGTCAGAGGTCATTAAGGAGCATGTAGGGATTACAGTTCATTAAGGAGCAGGTAGGGCTCAGAGGTCATTGAGGAGCAGGTAGGGGTCAGAGGTCATTGAGGAGCAGGTAGGGGTCAGAGGTCATTAAGGAGCAGGTACAGGAGAACATATCTTTAATAAATGAACATGCTGTTCATTAACAAGCCCTTTTTAGAATGTTAATATCCACAGAATATCAAAGTACTATAGAACTATAGAAAGACAAATAGAGAGGTGTCTGTATGTGTGTGTGTGTGTGTGTTTATCTCTAAAAATGTGTGTGTATGTGTGTTTTTATTTCTATATATTTGTGTATTTCTATAAGTGTGTGTGTGTGTGTTTTTATTTCTATATGTGTGTGTGTGTGCGTTTCTGTTTGTGTGTGTATGTGTGTGTGTTTGTGTTCATTTGTGTATTTCTCTATATGTGTGTGTATAAAAATGTGTTTGTATGTATGTATGTGTGTGCGTGTGTGTATTTTTAAGTGTGTGTGTACTTCTCTATATTTGCGTGTGTGTGTGTGCTCTATGTGTGTTGCTACAAGTGACACAGAGACACTGAGGAACAAAAACCCCCCCAGAACCCAAACGCAGGGAGGAGGTCCTCCTGGGTGAATGTGGACTGGAAGGTGTGGATGAGTGTCAGTGTGTCTGAGGACCCTCCTCCATCTGGGGACACTCTGTAGAAGGAGAGAGAGCCAGCAGGCCGGTCCACATACACTCCTACTCTGTTAGAGGGGGGGAGATCTATGGCTGTTTGACTACCGTTGTACCAGACAGCGTAACGATCATCAGTACAATAAAGACTCCAGGACTTGTTGTTGAATCCAAGCCAGCTGTCATCACCCCGTCCTCTCCTAGTGATTCCTCTGTATGTCACTCCTATATAAACACCTCCTCCTTTCCTCTCCACCTCCACCTCCCAGTAACAGCGGTCAGTCAGTCCCTCTCTACACATACACAACACCTGGGCCCAGGAGTAAAATCTCTCCAGGTGATCAGGATACGACTCCTCCTCTCTAACCCTCGTCACCTTCCTGTTGTCCTCAGACAGAGAGAGTCCTCTGTAGGCTGTGTTTGGGTCCAGTGTGAGTTCACACTCATCTGATGGGAGAGAGAACCAAAGACATGATGAGTCTACACAGAAATACTCCTGATGAGGTCATCAAGATATGAGCCGTTTGGAGTCAGTTCAATAAACCCTTTAGAAATGGGTGGAGCCGTGAATAACCACTGAGGAAGAAAAAGTACTTGATTGGAAAGTACTCTCTTGATTTATAGATAGGACATCATTAAAAGTTAGCAGTAAATCGTTTCCAAGGACCTAGTTTCCTAGTTTCTAGTTTCCTAGTTCCTATTTCCTAGCACACACACACACACACACACACACACACACACACACACACACACACACACACACACACACACACACACACACACACACACACACACACACACACACACACACACACACACACACACACACACACACACACACACACACACACACACACGAGGAGACTTGCCTGCGGTTACGTTGTTGGGGGCGTATATCTCCCGAGGGAGATACCTGGAGGGCTTTAGGACCCGGGGGGAAGGTGAATGAGTTCCCGGATTGAAACCCCCAGCTGGGAACAATAAGCACCTGAGTAAACCCGGGGCTTAAAAGACACAGGTAGAGGGTTGTTTGGGGGAGAGGAAGGAAAGGGGGTGAGCGGAGTGAGACCTCGCTGCCGAGAGGTCCAGCCATGTGGTTACCTGCTGTTCTGCTGTTTCGTTTGTGATCCGAAGGAAAGGAGAAGCCGTCTCACCCAGGAGCTCGGGAAGCCGCCAGAGGGTGAGAGGACCGCGGACCAGGCCTGAGACGTCCTTACCTTAACCCCCATGTTTATAGAGAAATAAAAGGACATTTTTGTTGAAACCTCAAAAACCCGCTGTTTTTGAGCCTTCTTGAGCGTGGGCGCTCACAACACACACACACACACACACACACACACACACACACACGCAAAGCATGCGCTCTACCACTGAGCGACATCCCTTTTCATGTTACTTGCTTCTCATCTCTATAAACACACCTTCCAACAGAACCCATGTAGATGCGGTTGTAGAGACTAGAATGTGATCTTCTTTGGATCTGATGATGAATCCAGTGAACTGATCACATGTTGGAGTTGAGCAGGAGTCAAACCTCTTGGGTTCAAAGGAGAGGCTGTGCTTTTACAAATGGTTGTCAGCGGGATTAGAACTAGTGCAGGGAGACTGTTAGGAACCCCCTTAGAGGGCCGGTCTAGGGGGAAGAAGGGCTGAACCTAACAGGCCGTGGCAGAATGCAAGGCGGTGCTATGCTAACGTCGCTGGCATGCAGGTCGGTGCTATGCTAACGTCGCTGGCGTGCAGGTCGGTGCTATGCTAACGTCGCTGGCGTGCAGGTCGGCGGAAACACGGAACAAGGACCACGGGGATATGGTGCAAAAAGTAACAGGTTTATTTATGGAGTAAATGAGGACAGTATTAAACCACAATGATACTTTTTCACGAGGACACAGGTAGGGAGACTAGGGGAGGACGCCAAAACAGACCGGGTGTCAAAGGAATGAAAACATTAAAACACCCCCAGCTATTCCTGGCACCCTATCACTTCTAGTACCCTAAACTAAGAACACAATACAATGTCTTACTAACTAGCTGTCCCACCTATTCTAATCCCAGAAACACAGGAGGTGACACCCGCCTGGAAACGCTAGCCTAGTGTAAATAGACAGAGTTGAACCTACGTGATGCGTGGTGTAAACCCATGGGCGTCTTACCTCGGCGTACCTCGCCCTCCCCATGGGGCTTCACTACTGGGAACAATGGTGACTGAAGAGCAACGAGAAGCAGGCCCAACACAGAGTGCTAACAGCAGGCCCAACAAACATATCATCCCCTCTTCTCCCACACAAAGGGAGTGGGAGACGGAAGTAGTGCCCACGCCCCTCTGATTGGCCCATTGGCTGATTGGCTGGTGGTTGGCTGATTGATCAAAGGGGGACTGACAAACCAACGATGATTGACAGGGGGCGGGACAAACCAGTACCTGGGAGAGAAAAGAGAGGGAGAAACAAACATGCGTGCAATGCAACATGCAACATGCCACGAACACGTTGGTAACAGAGACCACAATGGATATCTAGTCCATCGCCTTAACCACTCGGCCTCGACAACACGTGGACATAACTGTCCTGTTTAACTTTCCATCAAACTGTTTGCATTTCATTGTATGGGGTAGACGGCGTGAATT
Source organism: Muraenolepis orangiensis (assembly GCA_027704905.1). NCBI lineage: Eukaryota > Metazoa > Chordata > Actinopteri > Gadiformes > Muraenolepididae > Muraenolepis > Muraenolepis orangiensis. The sequence continues at coordinate 5,957,984 of CM051023.1, read as the reverse complement.
ATTTAGAAAAACAACCCAAGCCTCCACACCACTGTATGAACCTGCCTACATGTTGGAGATGCCGGGGATTGAACCCGGGGCCTCAAACATGAGAAGCATGCGCTCTACCACTCAGCTGCATCCCCTTTCACCGTAGATGGCTTCTTATCTCTATAAGCACAACTTATCAAACACTATCACATTGGAGATATGTTGCAGACTACATTTTGTGATCTTGGTTGGATGTGATGATGAATCCAGTGAACTGATCACGTCTTGGAGATGAGCATAAGTCAAAAATCTTAGTTTCAAAGAATCTAGTCAAAGGAAAGGTCTTACCAATCGTTGTCGGCAGGATTCAAACCTGCAACCTGCGGGGAGAACCCAATGGATTTCTAGTCCATCACCTTAACCACTAGGAGAAAGATTGACAAAAGGGTCTGCTACTGTGGGGGAGAAGAGAGGGAGAGAGGGGGGGGAGAGGGGGGAGAGGGGGAGAGGGGGGAGAAAGAGAGGGGGGGAATTATACAGGCGGCAGTATAGCGCAGGAGGTTGAGCGGCTGCCTCACAACCGCATGGTTGCTAGTTCGATCCCACGGCTCCTCCTAGCAAAAACACATTTCACGACTATACACCATTTATATTAATATTTTTCACATTTCTCTATATCTTGTAATTATATTTTCCGGCACACAGTGCAGTTATTGTAAATACTGTGTGCTGTTGTTTGCACATTGCTGCGGAGCCCCCCTGGGGTCACATGGAAAAAAAATGGACATGTGAATCCGTGTGTACGGTTTAGTAATCCGATCCCTTGGTTTAGTAATATGTTCCCTCGATTTAGTAATCCGATCCCTTGGTTTAATAATACGTTCCCTCGGTTCAGTAATCCGATCCCTCGGTTTAGTAATCCGATCCCTCGGTTTAGTTATCCGATCCCTCGGTTTAGTAATCCGATCCCTCGGTTTAGTAATACGTTCCCTCGATTTAATAATACGTTCCCTCGGTTTAGTAATCCGATCCCTCGGTTTAGTAATACGTTCCCTCGGTTTAGTAATACGTTCTCTCGGTTTAGTAATCCGTTCCCGCGGATTAGTAATCCGATCCCTCGGTTTAGTAATACGTTCCCTCAGTTTAGTAATACATTCCCTCGGTTTAGTATTACGTTCCCTCGGTTTAGTTATACGATCCCTCGGTTTAGTAATACGTTCCCTCGGTTTTGTAATCCAATCCCTCGGTTTTATTAATCCCACGACCCATGACCCCTCACCCCTACGAGCCAGAGATCGCGCAGATTGATGTTATTCTGCAAGGATTCTCCACCGCACAGCACGCAATGAGCAGCCCTTCTTTGCTGTAAGTCAATTTAGTTTTGATATAAAGACATATTTTACCACACTGAAATCAGTGAGTTGCCTTCACACTCACACACAGTTTATTAACCAAGCCACGTGTCGTCGTCACGATCGTTAAGTAGCTAGCTAACGTTAACATATCAAACACTTAATGTTAGCACGGTGCTACTGTGCTAACTACTTCCTGCGGGCTAACTTGTTGTTCTCACAGAACAACGGAGGCTAGACGAGATGGCTGTCTCCACCTTCATCAACGACAAGGTATGTAGACTAATAGCTAGTTAATATATGTAATGTGTATATAGCTTAAATAGCCTATGTCCTGTATGTGGTTTAAGCTAAAGCCTTGATTCTGGTAATGAGCGCTACAGTTCAATATTCATGCCTGATGTGGCCCTCTATTATAGGGCTATAGTTCTATGTAGCCTAACCCTTGTCCTGGAAACAGCTGGAGCTATAACCTTGTTGGATTGTTAATGTCGGGGGTCGTCTCGGGTAGAACGGTGATGGTGTTTTGTATTGGAATGAGGATGTGTAATATACAGTATGTGTTTGGGAGTAGCATTCTGAATAGTACCTATTTAAAACATCTGTGTATGAAGGTCTATTACCATTATTATTTCAGTACAGAATATACTTAGCTGAAATGTGATTTGATTTAGAAACTAGATTTCTAAACTAGGTTTTTAGTTTGCCTATTATTTAAGTAGGCTAAATGGCGAAAACCCGAAGCTTGCTTAGACTTACTAGGATCACACAGCTGACCACAAGTGGGTTGTGGTATTTGACTGGTTCATGGACATGTGTCATGTCATAAGGGAGGAGCTCCGAGGCTCTGGGACTCTGCGTGGCTACAGGTGGATGTACACTAAATGCTAAGATAGGGGATCGCAAGGACGTAAAGAAGAGGGCACAGAAATCCACAGAAGTAGAAGATTTAACAGACAAGCATACTTTTCCAAAGGGCCCAATTTAGTATTTAGTATTTAGTATTTAGTATGGCCTGTTGATTCATATGAGAAATGAGAGGCATTGGGTCTATGCATCCATGGAGCCATTGAGGGGATCTCCAGAAGAACACTCTGGTTGAATGATGACTGAACCAGACCTGAGCCCACAGTTAGAGGAGGTGATTTATACAGTAGAGACAGTAGAGGAGCTAGGTGGATGCTCTGGTTGAATGATGACTGAACCAGACCTGAGCCCACAGGTAGAGGAGGTGATTTATACAGTAGAGACAGTAGAGGAGCTAGGTGGATGCTCTGGTTGAATGATGACTGAACCAGACCTGAGCCCACAGTTAGAGGAGGTGATTTATACAGTAGAGACAGTAGAGGAGCTAGGTGGATGCTCTGGTTGAATGATGACTGAACCAGACCTGAGCCCACAGGTAGAGGAGGTGATTTATACAGTAGAGACAGTAGAGGAGCTAGGTGGATGCTCTGGTTGAATGATGACTGAACCAGACCTGAGCCCACAGTTAGAGGAGGTGATTTATACAGTAGAGACAGTAGAGGAGCTAGGTGGATGCTCTGGTTGAATGATGACTGAACCAGACCTGAGCCCACAGTTAGAGGAGGTGATTTATACAGTAGAGACAGTAGAGGAGCTAGGTGGATGCTCTGGTTGAATGATGACTGAACCAGACCTGAGCCCACAGTTAGAGGAGGTGATTTATACAGTAGAGACAGTAGAGGAGCTAGGTGGATGCTCTGGTTGAATGATGACTGAACCAGACCTGAGCCCACAGTTAGAGGAGGTGATTTATACAGTAGAGACAGTAGAGGAGCTAGGTGGATGCTCTGGTTGAATGATGACTGAACCAGACCTGAGCCCACAGTTAGAGGAGGTGATTTATACAGTAGAGACAGTAGAGGAGCTAGGTGGATGCTCTTGTTGAATGATGACTGAACCAGACCTGAGGTCTGGTGCTGGAGCTTCTTAAAGAGTGTGTGGAGTTTGGGCTCCAACATCTACACAGGCTTAAAGATGAAGGTTTGATGGGGACTTCTTGGACAATAATTCTGCTTCCTCGGTTTGATACAGGCAAGTGGCATCAACAATAGATGGTGTGACTTGTGACATAAATACAACAATAACTATGATTTGGTCATTTCCACTGTTTTCACCTCGAACAATTGGATTCAACTAAGGAGACCTGGAACAGCCATCTGATTGGTCCATCAAGGAATGAACATGTTCCCCGTGGTTGGCCTGGTGTTATGGGTTCCATACCTGAACTATATGGAACAGCCATCTGATTGGTCCATCAAGGAATGAACATGTTCCCCGTGGTCGGCCTGGTGTCATGTGTTCCATACCTGAACTATATGGAACAGCCATCTGATTGGTCCATCAAGGAATGAACATGTTCCCCGTGGTCGGCCTGGTGTCATGGGTTCCATACCTTAACTATATGGAACAGCCATCTGATTGGTCCATCAAGGAATGAACATGTTCCCCGTGGTGGTTCTGGTGTCATGGATTCCATACCTGAACTATATGGAATAGCCATCTGATTGGTCCATCAAGGAATGAACATGTTCCCCGTGGTGGGCCTGGTGTCATGGGTTCCATACCTGAACTATATGGAACAGCCATCTGATTGGTCCGTCAAGAAATTAACATGTTCCCCGTGGTGGGCCTGGTGTCATGGGTTCCATACCTGAACTATATGGAACAGCCATCTGATTGGTCCATCAAGGAATGAACATGTTCCCCGTGGTCGGCCTGGTGTCATGTGTTCCATACCTGAACTATATGGAACAGCCATCTGATTGGTCCGTCAAGAAATGAACATGTTCCCCGTGGTGGGCCTGGTGTGTCATGGGTGTTCCATACCTGAACTATAAGGAACAGCCATCTGATTGGTCCATCAAGGAATGAACATGTTCCCCGTGGTCGGCCTGGTGTCATGTGTTCCATACCTTAACTATATGGAACAGCCATCTGATTGGTCCGTCAAGGAATGAACATGTTCCCCGTGGTGGGCCTGGTGTCATGGGTTCCATACCTGAACTATAGGAACAGCCATCTGATTGGTCCATCAAGGAATGAACATGTTCCCCGTGGTCGGCCTGGTGTCATGTGTTCCATACCTTAACTATATGGAACAGCCATCTGATTGGTCCATCAAGGAATGAACATGTTCCCAGTGGTCGGCCTGGTGTCATGTGTTCCATAGCTGAACTATATGGAACAGGAAACTATTTGTGTCAGGTGTCGGAGGAAGATTGTACCAGCTGTGAAGCTGACCGTATCCACCGCCGTCACATAGCTTGTGATGAGGAGGTATTCACCCTGTGCACCTTCATGATGGCACAAAACAATCTGCATGTTCCTGTGGATGCATTCATGGCAATTGGCCTCTACATTTCCCTGAGAGAAGAGTTGACTACACTACTAAACATTGAGAGATAGAGGTAGCGAAGGAAAGACTAGGGCCGCCCACTTGTATGTTTGTATCATCTTTATCATTTCTGCTTTGCTTGTGAATTTGTGTCATTTTCAATTTATAGAATTCAAATCCGGGTCAACTGCAAGGAAGGCAGCTATGCTCATCACTATACCACCAATGCTTCTCATTGAAAAAGACAAATGCAATTTAAATCAATAATTCACCCAAGTTTCAAGGTCATCCTTGCAGTTCACTGGTCTCCATGTTTAAAATATGGTAACTATGAAGTTATTTTATTTAATGCTATGTAAACCAAAGGGTTCCATGTAAACCAAAAGGGTTCCATGGTGTAATGGTTAGCACTCTGAATCCAGAGATCCGACTTCAAGTCTCGGTGGAACCTTGTTTGCTGTGGCTCTTTATCAATAACTGAACTGCTCTTCTGTTTTTCAGCGGTTAAAGGGTGTTTTCCAGAGCACATTCAATACAGTATCGAATATTGTGCACAGATCTGTAAACTCTGGATAGATGAGGTGGCCGTGTGGTTAAGGCGATGCTCTGCTAATCCATTGTCCCCTGCACGTGTAGGTTTGAATCCCATCCTCGGCGGTTCAAGGCATTGTTACATCTCAGAATGACTCTGTTTTTAAAATTTGATGTGTAAAAATTTCAGCACCGGAAAGGATCCAAGAGATACATCTTTAGAGTCGGAAAATACATTATGAACGATAAGTAAATAGACATCAATGCATAGGCCAGGAATCAAACCCCAGTCAACTGCTTGGAAGGCAGCTATGCTCACCTCTATACCACCAATGCTTCTCATTGTAAAGAGAAATGCAATTGATAATTGAATAACTGAAGAGTTTTTCAGTGGTAAAGGGTGTTTTCCAGAGCACATTCAATACAGTATTGAATATTGTGCACATATCTGCAATTTCTGCAGTGTTGAGGTGGCCGAGTGTTTAAGGTGATGGACTGCTAATCCATTGTGCTCTGCAAGCATGTTTTTTCGAATCCCATCCTCATAGTTTCAAGTCTTTGTCAGAATGTCAGAATAACATTGGCCGGGAATAAACAGCTTGGAAGGTAGCTATTCTCACCACTATACGAACAACACTTTTCATTGTGTGACCTACACAAGCCCAGGGCTTACTTTGTTCATACAGCGCCACCTTCTGTGTAGGAGGAGTAAAACCCTTAATATGAGCTTGTGAGGAATTCAATATATATAGCCAATGGTTCCCCACTAGAAGGTGTTCAAATGAATGAATGAGAGGAAAAGACTGTATACAAAAAGTAAATCGCTTTAATCTCACGGGGTTCTATTAAACATGGGCATGGCCCAGCACAGAGGTGAGGTTCAAACAGAGGTTCAAAGACCCTAATGGACAAACAAACAAAGTAGAAGTGAGGAAGCCGGGGCCCTTTCCGTGCCAGCCGGAAAGAGGGCCCAACAGCGAGCGCCTGGTGGCCGGGTTAGCCACGGAGCCCGGTCGGGCATAGCCCGAAAAAGCAATGTGGCCACTTCTCCTTCCCGCGGACCCACCACCTACGGGAAGAACCGCTGGGGTCGGGTGCACTGCCAGTTAGGAGGCAGTGAAGGCAGGGGGCCTCGACGGACCAAACCCAGCCAACAGAGACTAGCTTTGGGGACGTGGAATATCACCACTCTGGGGGGGAAGGAGCCTGAGCTTGTGCGGGAGGTGGAGCGCTACCAATTAGATCTGGTGGGGCATACCTCTACGCACAGCACTGGCTCTGGAACTAAACTCCTGGATAGGGGTTGGACTCTTTCCTTCACCTGGAGTTGCTCAGGGTGTGAGGCGCCGGGCGGGTGTGGGGATACTCACAAGTCCCCGGCTGAGTGCCGCTTTGTTGGAGTTTATCCCGGTGGACGAGAGGGTCGCCTCCCTACGCCTTAGGGTCATGGGAGGGAAAACTCTGTTTGTGCCTATGCACCAAACAACATTTTGGAATATCCCGCCTTCTTGCACACCCTGGATGGAGTCCTGCATGGGGCTCCTGAAGGGGACTCTATAGTCCTCCTGGGAGACTTCAATACACACGTTGAACACCATGTTCAAATATAAGGATGCTCATAAGGGTACATGGTACCAGAGTACCTTAGGTCGAAGGTCAATGATCAATTTTGTTATCGTGTCATTTGGCCTGAGGCCGTATGTTTTGGACACTCGGGTGAAGAGAGGGGCAGAGCTGTCAACCGATCACCATGTGGTGGTGAGTTGGGTTAGATGGCGGGGGAAGCCTCTGGACAGACCTGGTAAGCCCAAACGTGTAGTGCGGGTGAACTGGGAATGTCTGGTGGATGCCCCTGTCATCTCCCACCTCCGGCAGAATTTTTCGGGCATCTCTGTGGAGGCTGGGGGCATTGAGCCAGAGTGGTCATTGTTCAAAGCTTCTATTGCTGAAGCTGCGGTTGAGAGCTGTGGCCTCAAGGTCATTGGTGCCTCAAGGGGCGGCAACCCTTGGACTTCGTGGTGGACACAGGTTGTCAGGGAAGCCGTCCGGCTGAAAAAGGAGGCCTTCCGGGCTATGTTAGCCTGTGAGACTCCGGACTCAGTTGCGAGGTATCGACAGGCCAAGAGGACAGCAGCCTCGGCTGTAGCGGAGGCAAAGCAGCGGGTGTGGGAGGAATTCGGAGAAGCCATGGAGAAGGACTTTCAGTCGGCACCAAAGCGTTTCTGGCAAACAATCCGGCACCTCAGGAGGGGGAAGCGTGGATACATCCAAGCTGTGTACAGTAAGGGTGGGACATTGCTGACCTCAACTGAGGAGGTGATCGGGTGGTGGAGACTTTGAGGAACTTCTTAACCCAACTACACCCTCAATGGTAGAGACAGAGCTGGAGGATGAAGGACGGCAAACATCAATCTCCCTGGAGGAAGTCACTGCGGTAGTCAAACATCTCCGCAGTGGCAAAGCCCCAGGGGTTGATGAGATCCGTCCAGAAATGCTAAAGGCTCTGGGTGTTGAGGGCTGTCATGGATGACACGTCTTTCAACATGCGTGGAAGTCTGGACAGTGCCTGAGGAGTGGCAAACGGGGGTGGTGGTACCCCTGTTCAAAGGTGAGCAGAGGGTGTGTGTCAATTACAGGGGTATCACATTACTCAGCCTCCCTGGGAAAGTCTACTCCAAGGTGCTGGAAAGGAGGGTTCGGCCAATAGTCGAACCTCAGATTGAAGAGGAACAATGCGGATTCCGCCCTGGTCGTGGAACAACGGACCAGGTTTTCACTCTTGCAAGGATCCTGGAGGGGGCTTGGGAGTATGCCCATCCGGTCTACATGTGTTTTGTGGATTTGGAGAAGGCATATGATCGGGTCCCCAGGAGTATGGGGTGCGGGGGTCACTGTTGAGGGCCATCCAATCTCTGTACTGCCAAAGCAAGAGCTGTGTCCGGATTCTCGGTAGTAAGTCAGGCCTGTTCTCAGTGGGTGTTGGCCTCCGCCAGGGCTGCGCTTTGTCACCCATCCTGTTTGTGATTTTCATGGACAGGATTTCAAGGCGTAGTCATGGAGGGGAGGGGTTTCAGTATGGTGGGCTCAGGATTGAATCTCTGCTGTTTGCAGATGATGTGGTCCTGTTTGCGTCATCAGTATGTGACCTTCAGCACTCACAGGATCGGATTTCAGCGGAATGTGAAGCGGCTGGGATGAGGATCAGCACATCCAAATCTGAGGCCATGGTTCTTAGCAGGAAACCGGTGGATTGTCTACTCCAAGTAGGGAGGGAGTCCTTATCCCAAGTGAAGGAGTTCAAGTATCTCAGGGTCTTGTTCTCGAGTGAGGGGAGGATGGAGCGTGAGATTGACAGGAGAATAGGTGCAGTGGGAGCGGTATTGGGTGCACTTTGGCGCACCGTTGTAACCAAAAGAGAGCTGAGCCAGAAGGCAAAGCTCTCGATCTACTGATCAGTCTTCGTTCCTACCCTCACCTATGGCCATGAACAATGGGTAATGACCGAAAGGACGAGATCGCGAATACAAGCGGCCAAAATGAGTTTCCTCAGGAGGGTGGCTGGTATCTCCCTGAGGGATAGGGTGAGAAGCTAAGTCACTCGTGAGAGACTCGGAGTAGAACCGCTGCTCCTTCGCGTAGAAACAAGCCAGTTGAGGTGGTTCGGGCATCTAGTAAGGATGCTTCCTGGTCGCCTCCCGAGGGAGGTTTACCAGGCACATCCAACTGGGAAGAGACCACGGGGCAGACCGAGGTACAGGTGGGATGATTACATCTCCACACTGGCCTGGGAACGCCTCGGGATCCCCAGTCAGAGCTAGTCGATGTTGCCAGGGAGAGGGAAGTTTGGAGTCCCCTGCTGAAGCTGCTACCTCCACGACCCGATTTCGGATAAGCGGGAGAAGATGGATGGATGGATGGCCCAGCACAGAGGTGACAGACGACACACCGATAATCACATAGACTGAACACGTTCAAAACAACCACACAAGACAAAAGATCAAAAGATGAGCACCACATGTCTAAGGTGGCACTCAACAAAAGACATACAAAACAATGCACACCTAAAGCACACAAAATAATGTCCCGTCTAACTTGTGATCTAAGCGGTATGCGTCGTCACAATAACCATTTAGTATGGGAAAAACAGTGATTGCAAGAGATGCCTGAAACAAAGGAAACATAATAAACTTCCTATCTAATACACAAAAACATTTAGATTTACTACACAACAATTCCTATACATTTCCCTTTTACCCATCTCTATATATATCTCTAAATAGATATCTATATATATATATACACTGTATCTATTTATCTCTATATATATCTATATATATAGATATATATCTATATATATACATACACTGTATATATTTATCTCTATATATATATATATATATATATATACACTGTATCTATTTATCTCTATATATATATCTATATATATACATACACTGTATCTATTTATCTCTATATATATCTATATATAGATATATATACACTGTATATATTTATCTCTATATATATCTCTATATATATATCTATATATACACTCTATCTATTTATCTCTATATATATCTCTATATATATCTATATATATACATAAACTCTATCTATTTATCTCTATATATATCTCTATATATATCTCTATATATATATAGAGATATATATCTATATATATACATACACTGCATATATTTAACTCTATATATATCTCTAGATATATCTCTATATATATATCCATACACTGTATATATTTATCTCTATATATATATCTCTATATATATCTCTCTCTATATATATATACACTGTATCTATTTATCTCTATATATATCTATATATACACACTGTATCTATTTATCTCTATATATATATCTATATATATAGATATATATATACACTGTATCTATTTATCTCTATATATATCTATAGATATATATACACTGTATCTATGTATCTCTATATATATCTGTTAAACTCTTTAGGAGCAAAGAGAGCTAAATGTATTTTATTGACTCAAAATTACATATATTATTTATCCAAAACAAATGGTATAATTTAAATGCCCCCTAAATAATAAAATGTACTCCTTGCAACTTTTTTCAAAAGTAAATTGAAATTAAATTAACTTAAAGAAATAATAATTGATATCAGGCATCTACGCGGGCAGCACGTCAGGGCTTGACTGGTTTACCGTCTGGCATCTATGTGGGCAGCCCCAGAGGACTTGAATTGAAACCCCAGCTCATTCAGGTAGTGCATTTTGCTCAGGGAGTTGGCTGCATTCAGACCAGGAACGTGATAGCCCAATGGTATGTTTACATTCGCCTTCCCTGCTTGCTTCATGTGCTTTGCTTGCTTATTTGTGCTTTGCTTATGTTAGCTGTTAGCTCCCTAGCATAATAGCTAGCATGTTAGCTCTGCTCAGCATGGAATGTTTAAAGAATAATGTTGATTATTGGTAAATGCTGAATGAATGTTCTTAATGGAAATGCATTTGGTAATTGTTTATTTGAATGAACTGATATTATTATAGCCTATGTATTATGTTGATTTTGAAACATTTCCTTTCATACCATTTCAGGTTTATAACCTGCTGTTGTGACAACCATTTGTCAACCCAAATAAACGACAAACAAAGGTCAAAGAAAAGTCACAGAGTTATATCCTTCCTTGATCACGTTGCCTGAGCCCTTCAAGTGGGGAAAACAAGAACAAACTTGACCGTTATAAACCACGGGCCCAAGCGTCCAGCCGAATCTGCCCCGAATAGTGTTGCCCGGAAGAGGAGCACCACGGAGGGAGGGAAAGGTCCAACTGCCAACCCTGCCAGTGTCGGAGAAACCTTGGGCAGCTCTTAGAAAGGGGGATGGATTCCGTTGTGCTGGAATCCCTAAAGGGAAAGCGCTCGGTCGCGCAGACTGCCTTCAGTAAGAGGACCAACAAGCTGGCTCTTACGATTCACCTGCTCGAGGAGAGGAATCTCATTGAGGAGCTATATGGCCTTGTTGTGGGCTTTGGTAGGGTCAGCGACACAGGGGCTGAATACGTCGATGCTCTCGAAATGGAGGCAGAAGAAAACGACGATCCCCAGGTGAGAGAAGAAGTCGAGAGCATAAAAGCAAAAACAACAAAGTGCTCAACCCGATACGAAGAAATGCTTACACTCACGAAAGAAGCACTATGGTCCAGATTCGCTGAAGAGGACATCAGATTGTGAGAGGCCCTAACCCGGACCCAGCCCTGTCCCGGATCTAAGCCTAGCCCTGGCCCTGTCACTAGCCCACCAGCCGTGAGAAAGAACCCTAACCCGGACCCAGCCCTGTCCCGGATCTAAGCCTAGCCCTGGCCCTGTCACTAGCCCACCAGCCGTGAGAAAGAACCCTAACCCGGACCCAGCCCTGTCCCAGATCTAAGCCTAGCCCTGGCCCTGTCACTAGCACACCAGCCGTGAGAAAGAACCCTAAACCGGACCCAGCCCTGTCCCGGATCTAAGCCTAGCCCTGGCCCTGTCACTAGCCCACCAGCAGTGAGAAAGAACCCTAACCCGGACCCAGCCCTGTCCCGGATCTAAGCCTAGCCCTGGCCCTGTTACTAGCCCACCAGCCGTGAGAAAGAATATGGAACGAGAGAACAATTAAGCCTGATGAAGACCAAACTAGGTCGAAACGTCGCAACAGCCCCTACTGTGAACCGTGAGTAATACTGAGCCCCTACTGTGAACCGTGAATAGAGCTCTGATGCGGAGCCCTAAACGAGATAGCCACTTTTTTTGTCCTCTAAGGCAGTGGTTCCCAACCTGGGGGGCGCGCCCCCCTTGGGGGGGCGCCAAAGATCGCAGGGGGGGCGCCAGGCCTCAGATGATTTGAGGCCTAATATCATATTTCGATTTATTTTTTTTTTTTTTTTTTATATATATTTTTTTTTTACATATAATTGTAACGCAATACATGATTGTCGCTAAAAGCCTTGTCTCTACATTACAATAAAATATAGAAATTTATTGATTAATAAATTTTAATAAAAATTCTACAAATTAATCTGATACTCCTCCGATTCGCGCCAACATTGACGTTACTGTGTCAGCTTCCGTGGTAGTAACAGTTTGCTGTGCTTGCTAGCTAGCGACCAACTTCATAAGGTGAATATTTTGTCTAAAAATGTCTGAAAAACGTAAAGGAGATGACAGCTCATCTGCAATCAAAAAGAAAATGAGGACCTACCTAGAGAGCTATCTTAACTTAGGTTTCATGGAGGGAACGGACAAAACCCGCCCAGAGTGTGTGATATGCAGAGAGAAGCTAGCCAACGACAGCATGAAACCCTGCAAAATGAAGAGACACCAACAGACCATGCACCCAGAAACGGTCGGGCGTGATCGGGACTTTTTCATAAAGAAACAACAGTTTGTTAGGGCTGGCAGCGATGTACAGAAGGCCACCGAGGCCTCTTTTGAATGTGCACCTTTAAAAGCAAAGGCAAAGTCCGGGGGGGGGGCGCAAATT
>CM051023.1:5921518-5944265 GCA_027704905.1 Muraenolepis orangiensis | reverse complement strand
TGTGTGGTGTGAGCGCCCACGCTCAAGAAGGCACAAAAACAGCGGGTTTTTGAGGTTTCAACAAAAATGTCCTTTTATTTCTCTATAAACTTGGGGGTTAAGGTAAGGAATGAAAAATAACACTAGCTTGTCTTGGGCGTCTAAGGCCTGGTCCGCGGTCCTCTCACCCTCTGGGGCTTCCCCAGCTCCTGGGTGAGACGGCTTCTCCTTTCCTTCGGATCTCAAACGAAACAGCAGAACAGCAGGTAACCACACGGCTGGACCTCTCGGCAGCGAGGTCTCACTCCGCTCACCCCCTTTCCTTCCTCTCCCCCAAACAACCCTCTACCTGTGTCCTTTAAGCCCCGGGTTTACTCAGGTGCTTATTGTTCCCAGCTGGGGGTTTCAATCCGGGAACTCATTCGCCTTCCCCCCCGGGTCCTAAAGCCCTCCACGTATCTCCCTCGGGAGATATACGCCCCCAACAACGTAACCGCAGGCAAGTCTCCTCTTCTTGGCTCTGGTGGGACCCCAAGGGTAGCTTGGGGTACCACTGTGTGTGTGTGTGTGTGTGTGTGTGTGTGTGTGTGTGTGTGTGTGTGTGTGTGTGTGTGTGTGTGTGTGTGTGTGTGTGTGTGTGTGTGTGTGTGTGTGTGTGTGTGTGTGTGTGTGTGTGTGTGTGTGTGTGTGTGTGTGTGTGTGTGTGTGTGTGTGTGTGTGTGTGTGTCCAGTAAAGGGTGTAACCTGAAATACGAACCAGGAAACAACACAAGAAGAATCCAACCCAACAAGACTGTGAACCATTTTAGAGAAACTTCTCAACAGTTGCAGTCAGTAATCAATAGTCTATATTGATTAAAGTGTTTGCTTCTGAATAATAAATGACATCATGTTACAATGTGTGTCCACTTCTGATTTTATTCTAAATGAATCAAAGTACGGTCAGAGACTGTGTGTGTCTGAGCTTCTGGTCCTCAGAGCTCTCTGTCTATGGTTCATATGTTAATAAGGTTATTATAGTTAATGACTGAGTGAGTCATGGAACAACAGCCTAGAAGAGGTTAGTCTGAAAGGAACTGAACTGGGAGAGGAACTGGACCAACTGGTTCATCATGCTTTGATACCGAGTCAGAGATACTGTAGTCAACTCTGATCTGTGATATATCATCAATATATATCACTAATATATCATCATATATCACTTTATTACAGCAGGAAGAAGACTAAGATACTGTAGTCAACTCTGATCTGTGATGTATCATCAATATATATCACTAATATATCATCATATATCACTTTATTACAGCAGGAAGAAGACTAAGATACTGTAGTCAACTCTGATCTGTGATGTATCATCAATATATATCACTAATATATCATCATATATCACTTCATTACAGCAGGAAGAAGACTAATATACTGTAGTCTGTAGTCAGTACAGGAAGTACTCAGTACATGCTGTATAATAGGTACATTGTCAGTACTTGCACTCAGTATAATAGGTACATTGTCAGTACTTGCACTCAGTATTATAGGTACATTGTCAGTACTTGTACTCAGTATAATAGGTACATTGTCAGTACTTGTACTCAGTATAATAGGTACATTGTCAGTACATGCACTCAGTATAATAGGTACATTTTCAGTACTTGTACTCAGAATAATAGGTACATTGTCAGTACATGCACTCAGTATAATAGGTACATTTTCAGTACTTGTACTCAGTAGAATAGGTACATTGTCAGTACATGCACTCTGTAGAATAGGTATATTCTCAGTACATGTACTCAGTAGAATAGGTACATTGTCTGTACATGTACTCAGGATAATAGGTACATTGTCAGTACTTGTACTGAGTAGAATAGGTATATTCTCAGTACTTGTACTCAGTAGAAAAGGTACATAGTCAGTACATGTACTCAGTATAATAGGTACATTGTCAGTTCATGTAATCAGTATAATAGGTACTTTGTCAGTACTTTAACTCAGTATAATAGGTACATTGCCAGTACTTGTACTCAGTAGAATAGGTACATTCTCAGTACATGTACTCAGTTGAATAGTTACGTTGTCAGTACTTGTACTCAGTAGAATAGGTACATTGCAGTACATGTACTCTGTATAATAGGTACATTGTCAGAACATGTACTCAGTAGAATAGGTACATTGTCAATAGTTGTACTCAGTATAATAGTTACATTGTCAGTACATGTACTCAGTATAATAGGTACATTGTCAGTACATGTACTCAGTAGAATAGGTACATTGTCAGGACATGTACTCAGTATAATAGGTAATTTGTCAGTACTTTTACTCAGTATAATTGTTACATTCTCAGTACTTGTACTGAGGAGAATAGGTACATTGTCAGTACTTTTACTGAGTAGAAAAGATACAATGTCAGTACATGAACTCAGTATAATAGGTACATTGTCAGTTCATGTACTCAGTATAAAAGGTACTTTGTCAGTACTTTAACTTAGTATAATAGGTACATTGCCAGTACTTGTACTCAGTAGAATAGGTACATGCTCAGAACATGTACTCAATAGAACAGTTACATTGTCAGTACATGTACTCAGTTGAATTGGTACATTCTCAGCACATGTACTCAGTAGAATAGGTACATTGTCAGTAGTTGTACTCAGTATAATAGTTACATTGTCAGTACATGTACTCAGTATAATAGGTACATTGTAAGTACTTGTACTCAGTAAAATAGGTACATTGTCAGTACAAGTACTTTGTAGAATAGGTATATTGTCAGTACATGTACTCAGTAGAATAGGTACATTGTCTTTACATGTACTCAGGATAATAGGTACATTGTCAGTACTTGTACTGAGTAGAATATGTATATTCTCAGTACATGTACTCAGTAGAATAGGTACATTCTCAGTACTTGTACTCAGTTTAAAAGGTACATTGTCAGTACATGTACTCAGTATAATAGGTACATTGTCAGTTCATGTACTCAGTATAATAGGTACTTTTTCAGTACTTTTACTCAGTATAATTGTTACATTCTCAGTTCTTGTACTGAGGAGAATAGGTACATTCTCAGTACTTGTACTGAGTAGAATAGGTACATTCTCAGTACTTGTACTCAGTAGAAAAGGTACATTGTCAGTACATGAACTCAGTATAATAGGTACTTTGTGAGTTCATGTACTCAGTATAAAAGGTACTTTGTCAGTACTTTAACTCTGTATAATAGGTACATTGTCAGTACATGTACTCAGTAGAATAGGTACATTGTCAGGACTTGTACTCAGTACAATAGGTACTTAGTCAGTACTTTAACTCAGTATAATAGGTACATTGTCATGACTTGTACTCAGTATAATAAGTACTTTGTAAGTACTTTAACTTAGTATATTAGGTTCATTGTCAGTACATGTACTCAGTAGAATAGGTACTTTGTCAGTACATGTCGATTAGAATGTAATCTATTATGAGTGACACATCTTCCTCTCTACTCCCACACACACCCTGAAAAATCTATCTTCCTCTCTCTCTCTCTCTCTCTCTCTCTCTCTCTCTCTCTCTCTCTCTCTCTCTCTCTCTCTCTCTCTCTCTCTCGTTGCTCATTGCTCGTTGCTCTCGGATTGATGCGAGGGGAGGGGGAAACCTAAGCAGCAAGACATGACGCGGAGAGAGAATGTTCCTCTATTTTTAGCGCGACGCGGAGGCAGACAGCTGCTCTCCTTGTGACTTGATATGAAGAGAGTCAGCTGCTCTGTTTGTGACTCGACGCAGAGAGAGAGAGTTCAAAGGAAAGCAGCCTTTGTCCAACTAAGCGGTGGACAGCGTTCTAAGGTGAGTAGTGAGTGTTGACCAAGGGCTTCAAAGAATTAGTTCTGCACCAGGGAGCCTGTTCCAACGGACACACTTTGATGGTGGACCATTGTTAAGTTCATGTAGTATTAGATGTGTATTATATGTTTATATCAAGCCCTACGCTACTCCATCACTCATATAGATAGAGATATATACACATATAGGAACATTACAACCACTTTAAACTGTTGTCTAAACACTTTAATACGTTTAAAAAATAAACTGGATTCAAACAATGTTTTGTAGGAATGGCCTCTGCAAACAGTTCCTGGTCTGAGGAGAACTTTTCCTGTCCCGTCTGTCTGGATGTGTTCAAGAGTCCAGTTTCCATACCATGTGGACACAACTTCTGTAGAGCCTGTATCACCACGTTCTGGGAGGACAAGGTCCAGTTCCAATGTCCTGTTTGCAACAAGCTTTTCCACACAAGACCCGATCTACGGGTCAATACCCTCTTATCAAAGATAGTTGATCAGATTAGACGGCCCAAACTGGTCAAAGAGCAGGCTTGTGTTGAACCAGGAGAAGTTCCCTGTGGCGTTTGTACCGGGACTCAGCTGAAGGCTGTCAAGTCCTGTCTAGTGGGTCTTAGCTCCTTCTGCCACTCCCACCTGGAGCCACATCAGAGAGTTGCAGGCCTGAAGAAACATAAGCTGGTCGAGCCTCAGGACCGTCTAGAAGACCGGATGTGTAAGAAACACGGCCGACTTCTGGAGCTCTTCTGCCAGACTGAACAGGTGTGTGTGTCAGTTCTGTACAGAGGGGGACCACAGGTCCCATCCTGTTGTACCTCTGAAGGAGGAATATGAGCTGAAGATGGCCCAGCTGGGGAAGATAGAGTCTGAAGATCAGCAGATGATCCAGGAGAGAAAAAGAAAGGTTCAGGAGATCAAAGACGCAGTAACGCGCAGCAAAGAAGACGCAGACCGAGAGATAGCCGATGGTGACCAGGTCCTCAACGCTCTGATGAGCTGCGTTAAAAAGTGTCGGGATGATCACAAACAAACAGTTCAAGAGAAACTGAAATCCATAGAGAAACACGCTGAAGGCCTCATCAAAGAGCTGGAGCAGGAAGTTAAATATCTGACCAATAG
Source organism: Muraenolepis orangiensis (assembly GCA_027704905.1). Taxonomy (NCBI): domain Eukaryota; kingdom Metazoa; phylum Chordata; class Actinopteri; order Gadiformes; family Muraenolepididae; genus Muraenolepis; species Muraenolepis orangiensis. Next base: position 5,939,352 of record CM051023.1, on the reverse strand, counting down.
GAGCTCAGAGGTGAAGCAGCTCTCACACACTGAAGACCACCTCCACTTCCTCCAGTGCTTCAGATCCCTGAAGAATCCTCCACACACCAGGGACTGGACCAGGGTGGAGGTCCCTCCCCAGGGTGGAGGTCCCTCATACGTAGGGTTCCTGAGGAGATCCCTGGATCAGCTGAAGGAGACACTGGACATGGAGATGGAGAAGCTGGCTGACCTGAGGTCGACTCTAAAGAAGTGTAAGTGTCTGTTTAGTTTGAGTCATCACAACAACACACTAACTCCTCAGATTGAAAGTCCATCCACACAGCAGGAGGTGACGTCCTACTGGGAAGGAACATGGAGGACATAATGTATCTCATCACTATATTAATATAGTGATAGGATATATGATGGTGGACATCATGTATCTCATCAATATTATTATTGGTAACCATCACAATGAATCCTTTTATTTTTAATATATTCAGAAACATGATTTAAAATATTTATATTAATATATAATAATGCATATATTAATTTATAACTATATATATATTCAATCATATTTGTATGTGTATTTTATATTCAGAACATGATCTAAAATATATCTATTAATTTATAATAATGTATATATTATTATATTATAATGTATATATTTATTTTACTTATATGTGTGTATTTTATATTCAGAAACATAATCTAAAAGATGTATTATAATATATAAAAATGTATATATACATCATACTTATAGGTGTGTATTTCCGATTCAGAATATTATCTAAATAAGACCTAGTTACCTAGGATCTAGTTCCTTTGACAAAGTTCCCTAGTTACTAGTTTCCTAGGATCTAGTTTCCTTTACCCTAGTTTCTTAGGACCTAGTTTCCTCGTTACTAGTTTCCTAGGACCTAGTTTCCTAAAACATAGTTTCCAAGTTTCCAAGGAAACTAGGTCCCAGGAAACTAGGTATTAGGAAACTAAGTCATATGTAACTAGTTCAAAGGAAACAAGGAACTAGGAACTAGGAAACTAGGGCCTAGGAAACAAGGTAATAGGAAGCTAGGAATCTAGGTCCAAGGAAACAAGAAAAGAAACAAGAAAATAGGAAGCTAGGAAACTAGGTCCTACGAAACAAGGTCCTAGGAAGTAAGGAAACTAGGTCCAAAGAAACAAGGAACTAGGAAACTAGGATTTAAGAAATTAGGAACTAAGAACTTGAAAACCAGGTACAAGGAAACAAGGTCCTAGAAAAGGGTGTAGGAATCGAGATGCTAGAAAACGAGGTGCTAGAAAACTAGGGTGTAGGAATCTAGGTGCTAGGAAACTAGAAAATTAGAAACTAGGAATTAGGTAACTAGGTTTTAGGTAACTAGGAAATATGAAACTAGGAATTAGGTAACTAGGTGCTAAGAAACTTGGAAATAGGAACTTGAAAACTAGGGTGTAGGAATCTAAGTGCTAGAAATAGGAAACTAAGAATTTGGTAACTAGGTGCTAGGAAACTAGGAACAGGGAAACTAGGAATTAGGTAACTAGGCGCGAGGAAACTAGGAATTTGGAACAAGGCAACTAGGAAACTAGGTCCTAGAAACCAGGGTGTAGGAATCTAGCTGCTAGGAAACTAGGAAATAGGTAGAAAATGTGCTAGGAAACTAGGAAATAGGAACTAGGAAACTAGAAACTAGGAAACTAGGTCCTTGGAAACGATTTACTGCTAACTTTTAATGATGTCCTATCTATAAATCAAGAGAGTACTTTCCAATCAAGTACTTTTTCTTCCTCAGTGGTTATTCATGGCTCCACCCATTTCTAAAGGGTTTATTGAACTGACTCCAAACGGCTCATATCTTGATGACCTCATCAGGAGTATTTCTGTGTAGACTCATCATGTCTTTGGTTCTCTCTCCCATCAGATGAGTGTGAACTCACACTGGACCCAAACACAGCCAACAGAGGACTCTCTCTGTCTGAGGACAACAGGAAAGTGACGAGGGTTAGAGAGGAGGAGTCGTATCCTGATCACCTGGAGAGATTTTACTCCTGGGCCCAGGTGTTGTGTATGTGTAGAGAGGGACTGACTGACCGCTGTTACTGGGAGGTGGAGGTTGAGAGGAAAGGAGGAGGTGTTTATATAGGAGTGACATACAGAGGAATCACTAGGAGAGGACGGGGTGATGACAGCTGGCTTGGATTCAACAACAAGTCCTGGAGTCTTTATTGTACTGATGATCGTTACGCTGTCTGGTACAACGGTAGTCAAACAGCCATAGATCTCCCCCCCTCTAACAGAGTAGGAGTGTATGTGGACCGGCCTGCTGGCTCTCTCTCCTTCTACAGAGTGTCCCCAGATGGAGGAGGGTCCTCAGACACACTGACACTCATCCACACCTTCCAGTCCACATTCACCCAGGAGGACCTCCTCCCTGCGTTTGGGTTCTGGGGTTATGGTTCCTCAGTGTCTCTGTGTCACTTGTAGCAACACACATAGAGCACACACACACACGCAAATATAGAGAAGTACACACACACTTAAAAATACACACACGCACACACATACATACATACAAACACATTTTTATACACACACATATAGAGAAATACACAAATGAACACAAACACACACATATACACACACAAACAGAAACGCACACACACACACATATAGAAATAAAAACACACACACACACACTTATAGAAATACACAAATATATAGAAATAAAAACACACATACACACACATTTTTAGAGATAAACACACACACACACACACACATACAGACACCTCTCTATTTGTCTTTCTATAGTTATATAGTACTTTGATATTCTGTGGATATTAACATTCTAAAAAGGGCTTGTTAATGAACAGCATGTTCATTTATTAAAGATATGTTTTCCTGTACCTGCTCCTTAATGACCTCTGACCCCTACCTGCTCCTCAATGACCTCTGACCCCTACCTGCTCCTCAATGACCTCTGAGCCCTACCTGCTCCTTAATGAACTGTAATCCCTACATGCTCCTTAATGACCTCTGACCCTTACCTGCTCCTCAATGACCTCTGACCCCTACCTGCTCCTTAATGACCCCTTACCCCTACCTGCTCCTTAATGACCTCTAACCCCTACCTGCTCCTTAATGACCCCTTACCCCTACCTGCTCCTTAATGACCTCTAACCCCTACCTGCTCCTTAATGACCCCTTACCCCTACCTACTCCTCAATGACCTCTGACCCCTACCTGCTCCTTAATGACCTCTGACCCTACCTGCTCCTCAATGACCTCTGACTCCTACCTGCTCCTTAATAACCCTGACCCCTACCTGCTCCTTAATGACCTCTGACCCCTATCTGCTCCTTAATGAACTGTAATCCCTACCTGCTCCTTAATGACCTCTGACCCTTATCTGCTCCTCAATGAACTCTGACCCCTACCTGCTCCTTAATGACCCCTGACCACTAAATTATCCTAATGACCTCTTACCCCTACTTGCTTCTTAATGACTTCTGACCCGTACCTGCTCCTTAATGACCTCTGACCCCTACCTGCTCCTGAATGACCACTCACCCCTACCTGCTCCTTAATGACCTCTGACCCCTACCTGCTCCTTAATGACATTTGACCCCTACCTGCTCCTTAATGACCCATTACCCCAACCTGCTCCTCAATGACCTCTGACCCCTATCTGCTCCTTAATGAACTGTAATCCCGACCTGCTCCTTAATGACCTCTGACCCTTACCTGCTCCTCAATGACCTCTGACCCCTACCTGCTCCTTAATGACGCCTTACCCCTACCTGCTCCTTAATGACCTCTAACCCCTACCTGCTCCTTAATGACCTCTGACCCCTACCTGCTCCTTAATGACCTCTGACCCCTACCTGCTCCTTAATGACAACTGACAATGATAACTGGCCATTGTGCTATTGTGACCACATGGCCACATAGACACACAGCTCCACAACACAGTGAGAGGGAAAAGGACTTGGCTCACACACCCATTAGTCAGCTGATGTCACAAAGTGCTGGACCAGTTGAGGCTCACCATGTGAATGATTGGCTTTAATTGGCATCTATTCTGAACTCTAAGAAAGTGCATCTAGTGCTCGATGACACGAACATCAGGACAGAGTTTGGCCTCCAAAGAGGACATTAGAAACAGGTTCAGTGTGTGGAGTCTAATGGATTTCCCTAATAAACGGCCAACACGCTCCTCATCTGGACCGGAGCGTTTCCCTGACTCAGACTAAGTCTTAAAGGGCATCGCTGACAGGGAACCGGAGGACCTGTGAGCACATGCTAGACCTCAATGCCTTTCACAGTACATTTATTACCATGGATTCAACCTAGGATACAATGTTTAATGTATAACAGAAGATCAAATACAATATATATATACACACTGTAGCTATTTATCTCTATATATATCTCTATATATATATCTATATATATACACTATCTATTTATCTCTATATATATCTCTATATATATATCTATATATATACACACTGTAGCTATTTATCTCTATATATATCTCTATATATATACATACACTGTATCTATTTATCTCTATATATATCTCTATATATATCTATATATATATACACTGTATCTATTTATCTCTATATATATCTCTATATATATATAGAGAGAGATATATATACACTGTATCTATTTATCTCTATATACATATCTATATATATCTATATATAGATATCTATGTATATACACTGTATCTATTTATATCTATATAAAAAGATAGGTCTTTATATCGCTTTTTTACTAACCCTTTTACTTTTATATATGTATGTATTGATACAAATACATACATATATTCACATCAACCTACATATACAAATGCATATATATATATATACAAATGCATATATATATATATATATATATATATATATATATATATATATATTCACATATAGAAGTCCAATCCAACAGGACTTCATTGAGATGCTCCTGCATTCAGAAGCCTTCACTTCCTTTGGGCTCCAAGGACTTTTCAAAGCTCTTCTTGGGTGGACCTCTGCCCATCAAAACAACACATTGGGGTGCTTTAGATTGGCTAGAACATGACACGTTCCATGTGGATTCAACAACCTTCTGATGCCTACTGTCACGGTTACGGTGGTTGGCAGGGGGCGTGCATCGCACGTGGCTAGACCACCCCCCTGCCACCAACTTAATTGGTTGACAGAGTGTGTGCGCCACCAGCGCACGTGGCTAGGCCACGCCCCCTGCCAACCACCGTAACCGTGACAGTAGGCATCAGAAGGTTGTTGAATCCACATGGAACGTGTCATGTTCTAGCCAATCTAAAGCACCCCAATGTGTTGTTTTGATGGGCAGAGGTCCACCCAAGAAGAGCTTTGAAAAGTCCTTGGAGCCCAAAGGAAGTGAAGGCTTCTGAATGCAGGAGCATCTCAATGAAGTCCTGTTGGATTGGACTTCTATATGTGAATATATATATATATATATATATATATATATATATATATATATATATATATATATGCATTTGTATATGTAGGTTGATGTGAATATATGTATGTATTTGTATCAATACATACATATATAAAAGTAAAAGGGTTAGTAAAAAAGCGATATAAAGACCTATCTTTTTATATAGATATAAATAGATACAGTGTATATACATAGATATCTATATATAGATATATATAGATATGTATATAGAGATAAATAGATACAGTGTATATATATCTCTCTCTATATATATATAGAGATATATATAGAGATAAATAGATACAGTGTATATATATATAGATATATATAGAGATATATATAGAGATAAATAGATACAGTGTATGTATATATATAGAGATATATATAGAGATAAATAGCTACAGTGTGTATATATATAGATATATATATAGAGATATATATAGAGATAAATAGATAGTGTATATATATAGATATATATATAGAGATATATATAGAGATAAATAGCTACAGTGTGTATATATATATTGTATTTGATCTTCTGTTATACATTAAACATTGTATCCTAGGTTGAATCCATGGTAATAAATGTACTGTGAAAGGCATTGAGGTCTAGCATGTGCTCACAGGTCCTCCGGTTCCCTGTCAGCGATGCCCTTTAAGACTTAGTCTGAGTCAGGGAAACGCTCCGGTCCAGATGAGGAGCGTGTTGGCCGTTTATTAGGGAAATCCATTAGACTCCACACACTGAACCTGTTTCTAATGTCCTCTTTGGAGGCCAAACTCTGTCCTGATGTTCGTGTCATCGAGCACTAGATGCACTTTCTTAGAGTTCAGAATAGATGCCAATTAAAGCCAATCATTCACATGGTGAGCCTCAACTGGTCCAGCACTTTGTGACATCAGCTGACTAATGGGTGTGTGAGCCAAGTCCTTTTCCCTCTCACTGTGTTGTGGAGCTGTGTGTCTATGTGGCCATGTGGTCACAATAGCACAATGGCCAGTTATCATTGTCAGTTGTCATTAAGGAGCAGGTAGGGGTCAGAGGTCATTAAGGAGCAGGTAGGGGTCAGAGGTCATTAAGGAGCAGGTAGGGGTTAGAGGTCATTAAGGAGCAGGTAGGGGTAAGGCGTCATTAAGGAGCAGGTAGGGGTCAGAGGTCATTGAGGAGCAGGTAAGGGTCAGAGGTCATTAAGGAGCAGGTCGGGATTACAGTTCATTAAGGAGCAGATAGGGGTCAGAGGTCATTGAGGAGCAGGTTGGGGTAATGGGTCATTAAGGAGCAGGTAGGGGTCAAATGTCATTAAGGAGCAGGTAGGGGTCAGAGGTCATTAAGGAGCAGGTAGGGGTGAGTGGTCATTCAGGAGCAGGTAGGGGTCAGAGGTCATTAAGGAGCAGGTACGGGTCAGAAGTCATTAAGAAGCAAGTAGGGGTAAGAGGTCATTAGGAGAATTTAGTGGTCAGGGGTCATTAAGGAGCAGGTAGGGGTCAGAGTTCATTGAGGAGCAGGTAAGGGTCAGAGGTCATTAAGGAGCAGGTAGGGATTACAGTTCATTAAGGAGCAGATAGGGGTCAGAGGTCATTAAGGAGCAGGTAGGGGTCAGGGTTATTAAGGAGCAGGTAGGAGTCAGAGGTCATTGAGGAGCAGGTAGGGTCAGAGGTCATTAAGGAGCAGGTAGGGGTCAGAGGTCATTGAGGAGTAGGTAGGGGTAAGGGGTCATTAAGGAGCAGGTAGGGGTTAGAGGTCATTAAGGAGCAGGTAGGGGTAAGGGGTCATTAAGGAGCAGGTAGGGGTTAGAGGTCATTAAGGAGCAGGTAGGGGTAAGGGGTCATTAAGGAGCAGGTAGGGGTCAGAGGTCATTGAGGAGCAGGTAAGGGTCAGAGGTCATTAAGGAGCATGTAGGGATTACAGTTCATTAAGGAGCAGGTAGGGCTCAGAGGTCATTGAGGAGCAGGTAGGGGTCAGAGGTCATTGAGGAGCAGGTAGGGGTCAGAGGTCATTAAGGAGCAGGTACAGGAAAACATATCTTTAATAAATGAACATGCTGTTCATTAACAAGCCCTTTTTAGAATGTTAATATCCACAGAATATCAAAGTACTATATAACTATAGAAAGACAAATAGAGAGGTGTCTGTATGTGTGTGTGTGTGTGTGTTTATCTCTAAAAATGTGTGTGTATGTGTGTTTTTATTTCTATATATTTGTGTATTTCTATAAGTGTGTGTGTGTGTGTTTTTATTTCTATATGTGTGTGTGTGTGCGTTTCTGTTTGTGTGTGTATATGTGTGTGTTTGTGTTCATTTGTGTATTTCTCTATATGTGTGTGTATAAAAATGTGTTTGTATGTATGTATGTGTGTGCGTGTGTGTATTTTTAAGTGTGTGTGTACTTCTCTATATTTGCGTGTGTGTGTGTGCTCTATGTGTGTTGCTACAAGTGACACAGAGACACTGAGGAACCATAACCCCAGAACCCAAACGCAGGGAGGAGGTCCTCCTGGGTGAATGTGGACTGGAAGGTGTGGATGAGTGTCAGTGTGTCTGAGGACCCTCCTCCATCTGGGGACACTCTGTAGAAGGAGAGAGAGCCAGCAGGCCGGTCCACATACACTCCTACTCTGTTAGAGGGGGGGAGATCTATGGCTGTTTGACTACCGTTGTACCAGACAGCGTAACGATCATCAGTACAATAAAGACTCCAGGACTTGTTGTTGAATCCAAGCCAGCTGTCATCACCCCGTCCTCTCCTAGTGATTCCTCTGTATGTCACTCCTATATAAACACCTCCTCCTTTCCTCTCAACCTCCACCTCCCAGTAACAGCGGTCAGTCAGTCCCTCTCTACACATACACAACATCTGGGCCCAGGAGTAAAATCTCTCCAGGTGATCAGGATACGACTCCTCCTCTCTAACCCTCGTCACTTTCCTGTTGTCCTCAGACAGAGAGAGTCCTCTGTTGGCTGTGTTTGGGTCCAGTGTGAGTTCACACTCATCTGATGGGAGAGAGAACCAAAGACATGATGAGTCTACACAGAAATACTCCTGATGAGGTCATCAAGATATGAGCCGTTTGGAGTCAGTTCAATAAACCCTTTAGAAATGGGTGGAGCCATGAATAACCACTGAGGAAGAAAAAGTACTTGATTGGAAAGTACTCTCTTGATTTATAGATAGGACATCATTAAAAGTTAGCAGTAAATCGTTTCCAAGGACCTAGTTTCCTAGTTTCTAGTTTCCTAGTTCCTATTTCCTAGTTTCCTAGCACATTTTCTACCTATTTCCTAGTTTCCTAGCAGCTAGATTCCTACACCCTGGTTTCTAGGACCTAGTTTCCTAGTTGCCTTGTTCCAAATTCCTAGTTTCCTCGCGCCTAGTTACCTAATTCCTAGTTTCCCTGTTCCTAGTTTCCTAGCACCTAGTTACCAAATTCTTAGTTTCCTATTTCTAGCACTTAGATTCCTACACCCTAGTTTTCAAGTTCCTATTTCCAAGTTTCTTAGCACCTAGTTACCTAATTCCTAGTTTCATATTTCCTAGTTACCTAAAACCTAGTTACCTAATTCCTAGTTTCTAATTTTCTAGTTTCCTAGCACCTAGATTCCTACACCCTAGTTTTCTAGCACCTCGTTTTCTAGCATCTCGATTCCTACACCCTTTTCTAGGACCTTGTTTCCTTGTACCTGGTTTTCAAGTTCTTAGTTCCTAATTTCTTAAATCCTAGTTTCCTAGTTCCTTGTTTCTTTGGACCTAGTTTCCTTACTTCCTAGGACCTTGTTTCGTAGGACCTAGTTTCCTAGCTTCCTATTTTCTTGTTTCTTTTCTTGTTTCCTTGGACCTAGATTCCTAGCTTCCTATTACCTTGTTTCCTAGGCCCTAGTTTCCTAGTTCCTAGTTCCTTGTTTCCTTTGAACTAGTTACATATGACTTAGTTTCCTAATACCTAGTTTCCTGGGACCTAGTTTCCTTGGAAACTTGGAAACTATGTTTTAGGAAACTAGGTCCTAGGAAACTAGTAACTAGGAAACTAGGTCCTAAGAAACTAGGGTAAAGGAAACTAGATCCTAGGAAACTAGTAACTAGGGAACTTTGTCAAAGGAACTAGATCCTAGGTAACTAGGTCTTATTTAGATAATATTCTGAATCGGAAATACACACCTATAAGTATGATGTATATATACATTTTTATATATTATAATACATCTTTTAGATTATGTTTCTGAATATAAAATACACACATATAAGTAAAATAAATATATACATTATAATATAATAATATATACATTATTATAAATTAATAGATATATTTTAGATCATGTTCTGAATATAAAATACACATACAAATATGATTGAATATATATATAGTTATAAATTAATATATGCATTATTATATATTAATATAAATATTTTAAATCATGTTTCTGAATATATTAAAAATAAAAGGATTCATTGTGATGGTTACCAATAATAATATTGATGAGATACATGATGTCCACCATCATATATCCTATCACTATATTAATATAGTGATGAGATACATTATGTCCTCCATGTTCCTTCCCAGTAGGACGTCACCTCCTGCTGTGTGGATGGACTTTCAATCTGAGGAGTTAGTGTGTTGTTGTGATGACTCAAACTAAACAGACACTTACACTTCTTTAGAGTCGACCTCAGGTCAGCCAGCTTCTCCATCTCCATGTCCAGTGTCTCCTTCAGCTGATCCAGGGATCTCCTCAGGAACCCTACGTATGAGGGACCTCCACCCTGGGGAGGGACCTCCACCCTGGTCCAGTCCCTGGTGTGTGGAGGATTCTTCAGGGATCTGAAGCACTGGAGGAAGTGGAGGTGGTCTTCAGTGTGTGAGAGCTGCTTCACCTCTGAGCTCCTATTGGTCAGATATTTAACTTCCTGCTCCAGCTCTTTGATGAGGCCTTCAGCGTGTTTCTCTATGGATTTCAGTTTCTCTTGAACTGTTTGTTTGTGATCATCCCGACACTTTTTAACGCAGCTCATCAGAGCGTTGAGGACCTGGTCACCATCGGCTATCTCTCGGTCTGCGTCTTCTTTGCTGCGCGTTACTGCGTCTTTGATCTCCTGAACCTTTCTTTTTCTCTCCTGGATCATCTGCTGATCTTCAGACTCTATCTTCCCCAGCTGGGCCATCTTCAGCTCATATTCCTCCTTCAGAGGTACAACAGGATGGGACCTGTGGTCCCCCTCTGTACAGAACTGACACACACACCTGTTCAGTCTGGCAGAAGAGCTCCAGAAGTCGGCCGTGTTTCTTACACATCCGGTCTTCTAGACGGTCCTGAGGCTCGACCAGCTTATGTTTCTTCAGGCCTGCAACTCTCTGATGTGGCTCCAGGTGGGAGTGGCAGAAGGAGCTAAGACCCACTAGACAGGACTTGACAGCCTTCAGCTGAGTCCCGGTACAAACGCCACAGGGAACTTCTCCTGGTTCAACACAAGCCTGCTCTTTGACCAGTTTGGGCCGTCTAATCTGATCAACTATCTTTGATAAGAGGGTATTGACCCGTAGATCGGGTCTTGTGTGGAAAAGCTTGTTGCAAACAGGACATTGGAACTGGACCTTGTCCTCCCAGAACGTGGTGATACAGGCTCTACAGAAGTTGTGTCCACATGGTATGGAAACTGGACTCTTGAACACATCCAGACAGACGGGACAGGAAAAGTTCTCCTCAGACCAGGAACTGTTTGCAGAGGCCATTCCTACAAAACATTGTTTGAATCCAGTTTATTTTTTAAACGTATTAAAGTGTTTAGACAACAGTTTAAAGTGGTTGTAATGTTCCTATATGTGTATATATCTCTATCTATATGAGTGATGGAGTAGCGTAGGGCTTGATATAAACATATAATACACATCTAATACTACATGAACTTAACAATGGTCCACCATCAAAGTGTGTCCGTTGGAACAGGCTCCCTGGTGCAGAACTAATTCTTTGAAGCCCTTGGTCAACACTCACTACTCACCTTAGAACGCTGTCCACCGCTTAGTTGGACAAAGGCTGCTTTCCTTTGAACTCTCTCTCTCTGCGTCGAGTCACAAACAGAGCAGCTGACTCTCTTCATATCAAGTCACAAGGAGAGCAGCTGTCTGCCTCCGCGTCGCGCTAAAAATAGAGGAACATTCTCTCTCCGCGTCATGTCTTGCTGCTTAGGTTTCCCCCTCCCCTCGCATCAATCCGAGAGCAACGAGCAATGAGCAACGAGAGAGAGAGAGAGAGAGAGAGAGAGAGAGAGAGAGAGAGAGAGAGAGAGAGAGAGAGAGAGAGAGAGGAAGATAGATTTTTCAGGGTGTGTGTGGGAGTAGAGAGGAAGATGTGTCACTCATAATAGATTACATTCTAATCGACATGTACTGACAAAGTACCTATTCTACTGAGTACATGTACTGACAATGAACCTAATATACTAAGTTAAAGTACTTACAAAGTACTTATTATACTGAGTACAAGTCATGACAATGTACCTATTATACTGAGTTAAAGTACTGACTAAGTACCTATTGTACTGAGTACAAGTCCTGACAATGTACCTATTCTACTGAGTACATGTACTGACAATGTACCTATTATACAGAGTTAAAGTACTGACAAAGTACCTTTTATACTGAGTACATGAACTCACAAAGTACCTATTATACTGAGTTCATGTACTGACAATGTACCTTTTCTACTCAGTACAAGTACTGAGAATGTACCTATTCTACTCAGTACAAGTACTGAGAATGTACCTATTCTCCTCAGTACAAGAACTGAGAATGTAACAATTATACTGAGTAAAAGTACTGAAAAAGTACCTATTATACTGAGTACATGAACTGACAATGTACCTATTATACTGAGTACATGTACTGACAATGTACCTTTTCTACTGAGTACAAGTACTGAGAATGTACCTATTCTACTGAGTACATGTACTGAGAATATACATATTCTACTCAGTACAAGTACTGACAATGTACCTATTATCCTGAGTACATGTAAAGACAATGTACCTATTCTACTGAGTACATGTACTGACAATATACCTATTCTACAAAGTACTTGTACTGACAATGTACCTATTTTACTGAGTACAAGTACTTACAATGTACCTATTATACTGAGTACATGTACTGACAATGTAACTATTATACTGAGTACAACTACTGACAATGTACCTATTCTACTGAGTACATGTGCTGAGAATGTACCAATTCAACTGAGTACATGTACTGACAATGTAACTGTTCTATTGAGTACATGTTCTGAGCATGTACCTATTCTACTGAGTACAAGTACTGGCAATGTACCTATTATACTAAGTTAAAGTACTGACAAAGTACCTTTTATACTGAGTACATGAACTGACAATGTACCTATTATACTGAGTTCATGTACTGACATTGTATCTTTTCTACTCAGTAAAAGTACTGACAATGTACCTATTCTCCTCAGTACAAGTACTGAGAATGTAACAATTATACTGAGTAAAAGTACTGACAAATTACCTATTATACTGAGTACATGTCCTGACAATGTACCTATTCTACTGAGTACATGTACTGACAATGTACCTATTATACTGAGTACATGTACTGACAATGTAACTATTATACTGAGTACAACTATTGACAATGTACCTATTCTACTGAGTACATGTTCTGACAATGTACCTATTATACAGAGTACATGTACTGCAATGTACCTATTCTACTGAGTACAAGTACTGACAACGTAACTATTCAACTGAGTACATGTACTGAGAATGTACCTATTCTACTGAGTACAAGTACTGGCAATGTACCTATTATACTGAGTTAAAGTACTGACAAAGTACCTATTATACTGATTACATGAACTGACAATGTACCTATTATACTGAGTACATGTACTGACTATGTACCTTTTCTACTGAGTACAAGTACTGAGAATATACCTATTCTACTCAGTACAAGTACTGACAATGTACCTATTATCCTGAGTACATGTGCAGACAATGTACCTATTCTACTGAGTACATGTACTGAAAATGTACCTATTATACTGAGTGCATGTACTGACAATGTACCTATTATTCTGAGTACAAGTACTGAAAATGTACCTATTATACTGAGTGCATGTACTGACAATGTACCTATTATACTGAGTACAAGTACTGACAATGTACCTATTATACTGAGTACAAGTACTGACAATGTACCTATAATACTGAGTGCAAGTACTGACAATGTACCTATTATACTGAGTGCAAGTACTGACAATGTACCTATTATACAGCATGTACTGAGTACTTCCTGTACTGACTACAGACTACAGTATATTAGTCTTCTTCCTGCTGTAATGAAGTGATATATGATGATATATTAGTGATATATATTGATGATACATCACAGATCAGAGTTGACTACAGTATCTTAGTCTTCTTCCTGCTGTAATAAAGTGATATATGATGATATATTAGTGATATATATTGATGATACATCACAGATCAGAGTTGACTACAGTATCTTAGTCTTCTTCCTGCTGTAATAAAGTGATATATGATGATATATTAGTGATATATATTGATGATATATCACAGATCAGAGTTGACTACAGTATCTCTGACTCGGTATCAAAGCATGATGAACCAGTTGGTCCAGTTCCTCTCCCAGTTCAGTTCCTTTCAGACTAACCTCTTCTAGGCTGTTGTTCCATGACTCACTCAGTCATTAACTATAATAACCTTATTAACATATGAACCATAGACAGAGAGCTCTGAGGACCAGAAGCTCAGACACACACAGTCTCTGACCGTACTTTGATTCATTTAGAATAAAATCAGAAGTGGACACACATTGTAACATGATGTCATTTATTATTCAGAAGCAAACACTTTAATCAATATAGACTATTGATTACTGACTGCAACTGTTGAGAAGTTTCTCTAAAATGGTTCACAGTCTTGTTGGGTTGGATTCTTCTTGTGTTGTTTCCTGGTTCGTATTTCAGGTTACACCCTTTACTGGCACACACACACACACACACACACCACACACACACACACACACACACACACACACACACACACACACACACACACACACACACACACACACCACACACACACCCACACACCACACACACACACACACACACACACACAGTGGTACCCCAAGCTACCCTTGGGGTCCCACCAGAGCCAAGAAGAGGAGACTTGCCTGCGGTTACGTTGTTGGGGGCGTATATCTCCCGAGGGAGATACATGGAGGGCTTTAGGACCCGGGGGGAAGGCGAATGAGTTCCCGGATTGAAACCCCAGCTGGGAACAATAAGCACCTGAGTAAACCCGGGGCTTAAAAGACACAGGTAGAGGGTTGTTTGGGGGAGAGGAAGGAAAGGGGGTGAGCGGAGTGAGACCTCGCTGCCGAGAGGTCCAGCCGTGTGGTTACCTGCTGTTCTGCTGTTTCGTTTGAGATCCGAAGGAAAGGAGAAGCCGTCTCACCCAGGAGCTGGGGAAGCCCCAGAGGGTGAGAGGACCGCGGACCAGGCCTTAGACGCTTAAGACAAGCTAGTGTTATTTTTCATTCCTTACCTTAACCCCCAAGTTTATAGAGAAATAAAAGGACATTTTTGTTGAAACCTCAAAAACCCGCTGTTTTTGTGCCTTCTTGAGCGTGGGCGCTCACACCACACACACACACACACACACACACACACACACACACACACACACACACACACACACACACACACACACACACACACCACACACACACACACACACACACACTGAGCGACATCCCTTCATGTTCCTTGCTTCTGGTCTCTATAACCACACCTTCAACAGAAGCCATGATGATGCGGTTGTAGAGACTAGAATGTGATCTTCTTTGATCTGATGGTGAATCCAGTGAACTGATCACATGTTGAGTTGAGCAGGAGTCAAACCTCTTGGGTTCAAAGGAGAGGCTGGACTTTTACTAATGGTTGTCAGCGGGATTAGAACTAGTGCAGGGAGACTGTTAGGAACCCCCTTAGAGGGCTGGTCTAGGGGGAAGAAGGGCTGAACCTAACAGGCCGTGGCAGCATGCAAGGCGGTGCTATGCTAACGTCGCTGGCGTGCAGGTCGGTGCTATGCTAACGTCGCTGGCGTGCAGGTCGGTGCTATGCTAACGTCGCTGGCGTGCAGGTCGGTGCTATGCTAACGTCGCTGGCGTGCAGGTCGGTGCTATGCTAACGTCGCTGGCGTGCAGGTCGGTGCTATGCTAACGTCGCTGGCGTGCAGGTCGGTGCTATGCTAACGTCGCTGGCGTGCAGGTCGGTGCTATGCTAACGTCGCTGGCGTGCAGGTCGGTGCTATGCTACGTCGCTGCGTGCAGGTCGTGCTATGCTGACGTCGCTGGCGTGCAGGTCGGCGGAAACACGGAACAAGGACCACGGGGATATGGTGTATAAAGTAACAGGTTTATTTATGGAGTAAATGAGGACAGGAATAAACCACAATGATACTTTTTCACGAGGACACAGGTAGGGAGACTAGGGGAGGACGCCAAAACAGACCGGGTGTCAAAGGAATGAAAACATTAAAACACCCCAGCTATTCCTGGCACCCTATCACTTCTAGTACCCCAAACTAAGAACACAATACAATGTCTTACTAACTAGCTGTCCCACCTAATCTAATCCCAGAAACACAGGAGGTGACACCCGCCTGGAAACGCTAGCCTAGTGTAAATAGACAGAGTTTAACCTACGTGATGCGTGGCGTAAACCCATGGGCGTCTTACCTCGGCGTACCTCGCCCTCCCCATGGGGCTTCACTACTGGGAACAATGGTGACTGAAGAGCAACGAGAAGCGGGCCCAACACAGAGTGCTAACAGCAGGCCCAACAAACACATCATCCCCTCTTCTCCCACACAAAGGGAGTGGGAGACTGAAGTAGCCACGCCCACGCCCCTCTGATTGGCCCATTGGCTGATTGGCTGGTTGGCTGATTGATCAAAGGGGGTCCGACAAACCAACGATGATTGACAGGGGGCAGGACGAACCAGTACCTGGGAGAGAAAAGAGAGGGAGAAACAAACGTGCAACATGCC
The DNA here is from genome assembly GCA_027704905.1 of Muraenolepis orangiensis. Lineage (NCBI taxonomy): Eukaryota > Metazoa > Chordata > Actinopteri > Gadiformes > Muraenolepididae > Muraenolepis > Muraenolepis orangiensis. The sequence goes on along the minus strand of CM051023.1, from coordinate 5,922,816 downwards.
ACGAACACGTTGGTAACAGAGAGCACAATGGATATCTAGTCCATGTCTTAACCACTCGGCCACGACAACACGTGGACATAACTGTCCTGTTTAATTTTCCATCAAACTGTTTGCATTTCATTGTATGGGGTAGACGCGTGAATTATTTAGAAAAAAACCCAAGCATCCACACCACTGTGTGAACCTGCCTACATGTTGGAGATGCCGGGGATTGAACCCGGGGCCTCAAACATGAGAAGCATGCGCTCTACCACTCAGCTGCATCCCCTTTCACCGTAGATGGCTTCTTATCTCTATAAGCACCACTTATCAAACACTATCACATTGGAGATATCGTTGCAGACTACATTTTGTGATCTTGGTTGGATGTGATGATGAATCCAGTGAACTGATCACATCTTGGAGATGAGCATAAGTCAACAATCTTAGTTTCAAAGACTCTTAGGTTCAATGGAAAGGTCTTACCAATCTTTGTCTGCAGGATTCAAACCTGCAACCTGCGGGGAGAACCCCCCAAGTCCATCACCTTAACCACTAGGAGAAAGATTGACAAAAGGGTCTGCTACTGTGGGGGGAGAAGAGAGGGAGAGGGGGGAGAGAGGAGAGGGGGGGGGGGGAAGAGAGGGAGAGGGAGAGGGGGGGGGGGGAAGAGAGGGAGAGGGGGGGGGGGAAGAGAGGGGGGGGGGAAGTATACAGGCGGCAGTATAGATCAGGAGGTTGAGCGGCTGCCTCACAACTGCATGGTTGCTGGTTCGAGCCCCCGGCTCCTCCTAGTAAAAACACAGTTCACTGTATGTTTGTATGTGACCAATAAAGAGGATTCAATCCTACAGATGTGTTGTTTAAACAGAGGGGGAAAGAGAGGGAGAATTGATTGCTTACGCTGGTTGTGCTTCTAGGCACCGCTTTGACCACACTGTGCGTTGTGTTTATCTTGTAGTAGTAGATAGCGTGTTGTTTTTAATGCACTCGCATATGTCGCTATGCAGGCATCCTAGTAGGTGGGAAGATTTTTCTATAGGCCTGCGATTGGGAATGCTGGAAACTTGTTCTATTCATGTCTTTATTTACCTCAGAAATACATTGCTCTTTATCAAACAAATGTACTTGTAAGTCACTTTTGGAAGAAGTGTCTGCTAAATGCGCTAAATGTAAATTTAGAGAGATAGAGAGATATTTCCTACATATTCCTATACCAATAAAACACATTTGTTACAACACAATACACTTAGGTAACGACTATACATCATTTATATGAATGTTTTTCACATTTCTCTATATCTTGTAATTATATTTTC
>CM051023.1:5915399-5921018 GCA_027704905.1 Muraenolepis orangiensis | reverse complement strand
GTGTGAAATGTAGCGAGTGATTGCTCTAGCCATACTTCATGCTTATCTGCACCCTGCCATGTGCTTCGGTGGAAAAGAGTTAGAAACAAACACGGCGAGAGACCAAAAACAACGCCGGCTCACCCTGGCTCTCCCCGGGCTCCCCGACACAAGCCTCATAAACCCTCAGACTCTGGGCCGACCGTAGCCCCCGTGACGTTAAGGAGAGGTTTCCTGAGGTGTGAGCGGCGAGGAAGGCCGCCGGGAAAATAAACCAAAACAAACCAAATGTGAGTGAGCGAGTCTGGGGGTTTGATACGTGCTCATGGGAATGAGGCTTCGGTCCATTTGGGTTTCATGGGGGAACAAACGGCCTGATCATTGAACCCTTATTGTGAAACTCTACGGAACTAGCTCAATGTCTGAGCTCATATGAGCCTATTGAGAAAGACCAACGTCTGTCATGTGAACATAAAGCCTTGAATCTGACCATGCTCACACACTTCTAGATAGATATATCATTTATTATCTGTTCTTTTGTTAGCGTTAAACTATTATCTCAATGCAGTTCATTAAAGGGAGTCAGTGACAATCCAGATAAGGTTCTTGACTGAACTTTGGACTGTCTACAAATGAATGGGAAGCATTGTAGGCGTTTAGCATTAGACCATTAGACCATCATGAACATGGATTATTATTTGGTATGCAGCTGTCTCATGTCATCTAAATCTAAATCTTAATCTTGAAATCCTAATCCTCTTTATCGATCACACACACACACACACACACACACACACACACACACACACACACACACACACACACACACACACACACACACACACACAGTGAAATGTGTTTCTCTGCATTCAGCCCATCCCAGTATTAGGAGCAGTAAGGCAGCTGTTGTGTATCCAGCTCCCCAGGGAGCAGTGTGTAGGGGGTCTGGTGCCTTGCTCAAGGGCACCATCGAACTGTCCTTATATGAGTCTCTGTGTACATCAACTGCATTGTCCGTCCGTCCTTTTGATTTAGTCTACAACCGTTCATCCACTGGACTTCCCACTGAGCATTGCTCATTGGCCAAGGCAGTGAAGTGTCGAGGGACGTGAAGTCGCTTGGATGCACGGTTCTGCGGAAAATGTGCGTCGAACTGTTGGGATGGGGGGGAACGCTGTGTCAGAGCAGCAACCGTGGAAATGGGGAGTTGACCGGGAGTCCTGGAAGTGGACGTTAAGGGGGGGGGTGGGGGGGTCGACCGGGAGTCCTGGAAGTGGACCTTACGGGGGGGGGGGGGTTGACCGGGAGTCCTGGAAGTGGACGTTACGGGGGGGGGGGGGGGTTGGATGTTGACCGGGAGTGTTGACGAGTGTTGTGCACGCTCTCTGAAAAGAGAAAAAAGGAGACACCTTTGGACACTCACACAGCACGTTTCATTTGAGTAAACTTGGAATAAACGAAGCTAGGCACGACCGGCAAACGGACAAAACGTCAGACACCCGCTGGACAACGGCCACGCCCTCCAGTGCTCTGGTTTTGCCCTGGTTTTATAAGAAAGGCCTCCGACACACCGTGAATGTGGTCCACACAACGTGACAGCCCTCCAACCCATTGTGTTGGCAGTCAATACTAACTTTGTGACAGTCACAATACATTGTCCCAGAGGGGTGCTTCTGTTAAGTCTATGAATGCACTGCAAGCAATTCCTGTATGTGGTACAATAACAACCATCCCCTGTCCACGGGGATATTCAATGGCAATTTGTTTCTGTTATTCCCAAACTAAATTTACAATGGACTGAAAAAAACCACCTGGGCAGCCATTTTGTACCTTGAGCTGCCTTCATGCCCATCACTCAACCACAACCTCTCCCTCAAGCCAGGCTAATCAGGAGGGAGCTTCCACTTTGAATGACATTAAGTCCACACATTGGCTCTATGGCTTCATTACTATAGGAATAAATGTATCGTATTAGAACACTGCTGCAGACAAGACAAACAACGTGATGTCTATCCATAGGATTTAGAATGTCTCTAGCCAAGCATGTTGTTGTTTACTACTGTTAACAAACTAAATAAACAATGAGTTGGATATCAAATCACATGAATGCTTGTGCTTCATAGCGCGGGCGTTAGCACTGCGGAGGCACCTGCGTTATGTCACATTGGATGAGGCTCAATACACAATTACCACAAACTGATTCCATTGTGTTGTCGGTTATGAGCCACAGTGAACCACACTCGGAGCGTTTTGTGTGTGCAAAAGGAAACGATTGAATTGATCTTACTAATCTTTTAGGCATGGAGGCTTAACGACATCAACTGCTCCACTTCAACACTCCACTTCACACTGTGTACAAAAGATTGAACAATTTCTAACGGGAGGGGGGGGGGGTTTGATTTGTCCCCCCCCCCTAAGGCCCAGCGGTTCTGAGCCTCCTTGTTCTGTTGTAGTCTCCATCAGCATCAGAGGGCAAACCGGCTGCTTTTGGGTTGGATTTGGCTGTTATTTGGGATTCAGAAGCGCCACATTGGGTTGGTCTACTTTTCTGGTCCGTGGCCCCAGAGGCTAAAGGAATCCCATGCAATTCAATCTGTGCCTTTTCTAAAGCTGATCCATGATCCAAGCAACTGTGTGCATCTCATCTTCTGAGGAAGTGAACGTGAGCCGGTGTCCACGTGCGATGTCTTGACACCAACGTCTCTCTCTATGTGATGGTAAATGGTTATGGCTGCTTTTATAGAGCGCTTTTATCCTAAGCCATTTACAAGTCATGCCTCTTGGATCCCCCACAGCTGGGGATGGAACCAGCAACCTTCCGGCCGCTCTTCCTCCTGAGCTCTACTGCCGCCTTTGTCCCCACATTTTACACATTGGATTCATCGCCAATTCTATGTTCATCTAGGATACCGTTTGGGGACAAACTAAGACAAATTCAATATGTTAATTAATAGAGTTAGAAGAATAGAGTTAGAAGAATAGTTAGAATATGATGCTTTGTTTTATTGATTGATTGACAGGTTAATCTTTGATATAAAAATAACCCACTGGGAAACAAATCAATGACTGTAGGCCCGGCAGCTGAAGCAGGTGATCTCCGTCTGAGGGCTGTCCATCTGACTCACCGACCACTCCACCTGATTGACTCACCAACCACTCCCCATCCACCTGACAGAGGGACGTTGTGCCCCCCGCTTGCTGTTGGGTGGCGATGACGCTGAAGTTATGCTACTGCTAGTTATGTCGTTCTCTGTGGCCTTTCGCTGCCGAGTGACGCGTTCCCTCGAAGGGCCTCCCTGACTCTCAAGACACACACACATACGCAATACATGAGCTCTTCTCTCTCTCTGAACCACACATGTACTGTAGGTTGTTGGAGTGTGAGGAACCAAAAACCAAAACAAAGACACGGGAGCGTAGGTCTTCTCCAACAACTGTTGAACGATTGAATATTGATGTCAGGCAAAAGGCAGGAAAGCGAGGTCAGCAGGTCTCTCAGGTGAGAGAAATCGCTTCTGCCAAACGCCAAGCATGTTTCTGCTCTCCGGGTACACAGAGCACTACACCGCATGAACCATCGCTACAAACCATTATGGTGGAGCTTAAATGTGGACTGTGGAGGATTTGGACTCGGATGCTATCGATGGTGCTGATGAAACCCACGGCAACCATTTAGTCAGACTGACTCACACTGACCGAGAGACGAGGTCATTCCATATTACGTCCAAAAGTCTTTAGACCTTGTATAGAGACTTGTTGGACCGCAAACTCTCTGTGTAGACACAAGCCAATAATAGCGGATTTAAGACTCGGCGCCCTCTGTCCCCCACCAATCGTGTACGACTTAACATCTGGCCTCACACCAAAGCCTGAATGTTATCAAAGTCCCCACCAGCCAGTTATCAACACACCCTTCAGTTTGACACCGCAGGGAGAGGGAGGAGGAGGAGGAGGAGGATGGAGTATAGACGGAGCAGGAGGAAGAGGGCTCATTTATTACGCGGGCCCCTTGTTTTTAGCCCTCTTGTTGCCTTGTTGAGTGTGAATAAAGGTCGTTTTGCTCCTCTTAACACATTAGCATTTAAATAGCATCATATCTGTGCCGAGTTCCCCCCGACAGCCTCCACTCTCTCCGCTGCTGTGGCCCGAGCCGGCAGTCCAAAAAAACAAAGTAAAAAGATACTTAAAAAGTGCAAGAGAGGACCGTAGGTCAAAGACACATGACCTTGAGCCTAGAGGGGGGGAATAGAGTTGTGGCTTCAACCACAGCACCATTTGAAAATAGTTGTATTTTTGTATGCAGCACGAGGTGAACATTATTTCACCTTCATAATTCATTCAGAGTCACCAGAATCCACGGGGAAATACAATCTGCCAAACAACTTCACATGCTCACGCTTGTTCTCCAACTCTGATCAAAGCCACAGGGCCACAGCATCTCATACATCTCAAGGGGAGCGAGGGCGGGGACAGGGAGCCATGCCCATCATTTCTTCCAAGAAAACATATGAAATCTCACAGGTAATAAATCAGATTTTCTGTAATAAAAAGCCAATCACAAAGAGACCAACCTTGTTGATTGTTGGTTGTCATGGTGTTAAGGCACTCAATTTCCCCAAACCACTCTGTCTTTTCACGGAAAGATGCCCTAAGCCCTAACCAAGGTAAGGTAAGGTCATTATCTTCAATTATCCGCCATGGCAAATTTGTATGGCAGCCGGCAGTAATACAATCATCATCCACAATCAACACACGCACACACCAATCAACACACACACACGTTACAGCACAACACATAGAATGACATGACAGCAAGGACACATGAGTTGCTAAATCCGTTCTGTCCGGCAGATTTTTAATCTGCGACCAGATGGAAGCAACCTGAGCTCACTGATCAAGGGGAACCGACTCTGAACCCAACCGCAAGTACGCAAGGAGAGCCGGAAGTGTGCTTCAAAAAGGTCCTTCAGATGATAGCCGGCCATCTAGAATGATGCGGTGATGATAAAACATTCAGCATCATCAATATAATGTTTCTCTTTTCAAAAAGTCTATCCCCTTTATATCAATATTTAAAGAAAGCATTTCTCCATTGCAGAGTAGGGAGGTTCAGGAGGTTTTTACAAACATCCCCCGTTGGCTTAAACTCAGTAGTCAGTACTCAGTCCTAAAGAGAAACAGACATAAGAATATAATCTGGCACATCGTCCATTAGTCTATATCTATTTAAAACAAATACATCCATGGTTAATAGTCTTTATCTATTTAAAACAAATACATCCATGGTTAATAGTCTTTATCTATTTAAAACAAATACATCCATGGTTAATAGTCTTTATCTATTTAAAACAAATACATCCATGGTTATTAGTCTATTTCTAATTAAAATACATACAGTACATCCATGGTTAATAGTCTATATCTATTTAAAACAAATACATCCATGGTTAATAGTCTATATCTAATTAAAACAAATACATCCATGGTTATTAGTCTATATCTAATTAAAACGCATACTGTACATCCATGGTTATTAGTCTATATCTAATTAAAACACATACAGTACATCCATGGTTATTAGTCTATATCTAATTAAAACACATACTGTACATCCATGGTTATTAGTCTATATCTAATTAA
>CM051023.1:5890399-5905399 GCA_027704905.1 Muraenolepis orangiensis | reverse complement strand
ATGCACTGCACTTTAAAAGGTTGCTCCGGAACACACACACACACACACACACACACACACACACACACACACACACACACACACACACACCCATAATCATGACAAACTTCTTCCACCTCTCCTAAGATATTGGCCTGAAGAACAGCTTAAAGCTCGATATTGTTGAGCTGCGAGACAGCGGTGTGTGTGTGTGTGTGTGTGTGTGAGTGTGTGTGTGTGTGTGTGTGTGTCGGGCAATTCAAAGAATTTAATTCTCTGCGCCTAAGTGTGTTCTGTGGATACAAATTCTTTGGCTGAGCGCAGGTGACGAATTCCCACGCCGGTTGGGAAAGTTCTGGTTTGGACCTCCTGGCCTCGACTCATTTTGTGTTCACCTCGGATGCACCGTCGGTAAATAGCCAGGGACTGTGCCGAAGACAAGAGTAGTCCCTCAACGACCTCAAACCACCCAGTTCCTCCACTAAGTGCCATAACATAACAAGCCCCAGCTCAAATAAACCTGAGGCCAAGCTAGCTAAATGTGTTATTGCTATCAACATTCCATACTTTCCCCCGGAGAAGAAGAGCGGGAAAAGGATAACCTTGGGCTTCTAAACATTTAAACAAAGCGCCTCCATGTCTATTCCTTGAGTTATGCACGCGGCAGTTGAACGCCGATCTAAACACAGGTTCTAGTGATTCTGTGCCATTTAAGTACTGACTCCCCCGACATACTGTACAACAAGGCGTATAATGGTGGAGAACCCGCGGAGAAGCAAGGAGGGACTCCTACACTAGAGTAGGCTAATGCTAGGTGGTAAACGGACTGGCATTTATATAGCACTTTTATCCAAAGTGTCACGCCTCACATTCACCCATTCATACACACCTTCATCCACCGACGGGCGGAGTCAGCCATCAAGGAGACAGCCAGCAGGGAGTCGGGAGAAGTGAGGGTAAGGGACACCTCTGGGACACTTTTGCTAGGAGGAGCCTGGAGGGGGGGGGGATGGGACCAGCAACCTTCGGGTTGTGTGTGACGACCGCTCTACCTCCTGAGCTGCTGGTAATCCTCCAGCGCTCATCTCCTGTCTTGTCATTTACAATAACAAATGATTCTACCCAACTAGTATGTGTACCGTGTACCGTGAAATGTGTTTCTCTACATTTAACCCATCCTAGTATTCTTGGCAGTGCAGTCCAGAGGTTGGAACGGCGTTCTACATGTGCCTTGGAAAAGCCACTTTGGTGGCGTGAAAGCAGCGCTGCTACAATGCGCTTTCCTCATGAAGCATCAAGTGACCGGATAGAAAATATGACAGCTAAATTAACCCTAAGGATGTAAAAGGTCTCCGTGACTCTCATTAAAAGGCCTTTTGACAACGTCCAGCGAATGGACCATTTTCCAACTGCCGAGGCGAGAGAGAGAGAGAGAGAGAGAGAGAGAGAGAGAGAGAGAGAGAGAGAGAGAGAGAGAGAGAGAGAGAGAGAGAGAGAGGGCCCTTTCATTGATATCAACATTCGTTGATATGGCAACTAGATGTAGGACAAGGATGAGCGTGTACTGTTACCGCTATTCGTACACATTTCTCTACCCACAGTCAATATAGGAATAAACGTATCTGAACAGAACAGGGTTGGCACCAGGATCTACTACTACTACTACTGGTTAAACGCTAGGGTTCCCATATTAAAGTAGAATCCCACCAGCCAGCCACACATCTCTAAATTGTAAGTACAAGCACCTAAAAAAGATATAATGCGGATAATGCGGATAAACGGTGATCAACATTTGTGTATTTTTGGCCCACAGTCATGTGAGGGGCCACCAGGGTTTAGGATAAAGAGAGAGGAGAAGAGCTTCGGGAGGGTAAAGCCTCGTCCGCCAAAGTCAAAGCAAAGGGGGGATAGGGCTACCAATAACGTAATAACGTATCATTTGTCGTCGGCGTGTTGCTTTCGATTGTTATCCTGTCATATCCTCATAGAACACAACAGTTGTTGTTTTTTTCATCTTCAAATATCTATTGATAGAAGAAAAAAAGAAGGAAGGAAGGGCCAGGCTTAGGAAAAGAACCATGGTGGAAACAGAGAGGAAAAGCACTACTAGCAGCAGACTGGTGGAATCAACAGTAGAATCCACCAGGAGCCAGAGTAGGACATCACGCTCCATGCTATCTCCCACGCCGACTCAACACTCAACACTCGACATTCAAGACACTTGATTCATCCCCAGGGAAATGAAGGTGCAACAGTTGAGACAGGGGGGATAAATGCACACAAAATATACTAATACCTAAAACTAAATAACAACAAACTAAACTAAACTAGTATAAACAAAATATAACTAAATGAAATGTAATGAAATCTAAATGTATTGACAGATAAATTGCACAATTTACAGTATTATTACAGTAATACGTAGGTATATACAATATACAACAATACGTATAGTGTAAATTGGTAGTAATAAAATACTAATAAATAACTCGATGAATACTGAAAAAGTGAAAAGTGAAATAGGATTTACAGTGCAAAAATTACAGTAAAAGGATTTACAGTGCGTTGACCTCAGGTCACTGAGTCTCCACTGTCCCTCTCACGACCCGAGGTCAGAGAGTCAGAGAGTCAGAGAGTCAGAGAGTCAGAGAGACAGAGAGTCAGAGAGTCAGAGAGACAGAGAGTCAGAGAGACAGAGAGTCAGAGAGTAAGAGAGTCAGAGAGTCAGAGAGACAGAGAGTCAGAGAGACAGAGAGTCAGAGAGTCAGAGAGACAGAGAGTCAGAGAGTCAGAGAGTCAGAGAGTCAGAGAGACAGAGAGACAGAGAGTCAGAGAGTCAGAGAGACAGAGAGACAGAGAGTCAGAGAGTCAGAGAGACAGAGAGTCAGAGAGTCAGAGAGTCAGAGAGTCAGAGAGTCAGAGAGACAGAGAGACAGAGAGTCAAAGAGTCAGAGAGTCAGAGAGTCAGAGAGACAGAGAGTCAGAGAGTCAGAGAGTCAGAGAGTCAGAGAGTCAGAGAGTCAGAGAGTCAGAGAGACAGAGAGTCAGAGAGACAGAGAGACAGAGAGTCAGAGAGACAGAGAGTCAGAGAGTCAGAGAGATTCAGAGAGTCAGAGAGTCAGAGAGACAGAGAGTCAGAGAGACAGAGAGTCAGAGAGTCAGAGAGACAGAGAGTCAGAGAGTCAGAGAGACAGAGAGTCAGAGAGTCAGAGAGACAGAGAGACAGAGAGACAGAGAGTCAGAGAGACAGAGAGTCAGAGAGACAGAGAGTCAGAGAGTCAGAGAGACAGAGAGACAGAGAGTCAGAGAGACAGAGAGTCAGAGAGTCAGAGAGTCAGAGAGACAGAGAGACAGAGAGTCAGAGAGACAGAGAGTCAGAGAGTCAGAGAGTCAGAGAGACAGAGAGTCAGAGAGACAGAGAGTCAGAGAGACAGAGAGACAGAGAGACAGAGAGTCAGAGAGTCAGAGAGTCAGAGAGACAGAGAGTCAGAGAGTCAGAGAGACAGAGAGTCAGAGAGTCAGAGAGACAGAGAGTCAGAGAGACAGAGAGTCAGAGAGACAGAGAGACAGAGAGACAGAGAGTCAGAGAGACAGAGAGACAGAGAGACACTAAGGAAAACCAAGACATCGTGACCGATTCAAAGACAGGCGCCCAAATGAAGCCACAGGAAACAACTTCCAGATTCCAGAAAGAGCGAAGGGAAAGATGGACGGAGAGAGGGGGCTACCAAGAGATCTTAGAATTACAAATCATTGGGGCGGCAGTAGCTCAGGAGGCGGTCGCCTCACAACCAAGAAGGGTTGCTGGTTCGATCCCCTGTTCCTCCTCAGGTCATAAAACAGGCCGAGGTGTCCTTGAGCAAGAGAAACCACTAACCGCTGCCGGCTGTCTCCTTGTATGGCCGACTCTGCCGTCGGTGGATGAATGTGTGCGTGTGTGTGAATGAATGAATGGGTGAATGTGAGGCATGGCTTGTAAGGCAGTGCTTTAAAATAAAAGCCATGAGAGTATGAAAGGCCGTCCATTTACCATTCACCAAATCAGGAAGCCTCCAAGGCGGGGCAAGGCTCCTCCGACACAGCCAACAGCCTTGAAGAAGAGCCTCCGTTTGCTTTCCTCCTGCACATAATGAAGCGCCCGGTCAGGAGCAGGGAACCTCAGGCTGAGAGAGAGAGTGAGAGCGCCGGCTGCTTCCTTCTCCCACCAAACCAGCCTCTCCGTAGTTCAGAACCCACTTTCTTATTCTGTGATTATAAAATAATCCTAATCCTCTTTGGAAGCGGGGCAGAGACTGCCCAGACTTCTCCTGTGCCGTTATAAAGGGAGGGCCTCCTTGTTGAAGATAACCGGTTATGTACGGCACGTGATGCCATAGTTCAGACCGTCGGTCGGACCGGAGTTTGCTTTTCTGTAATTTAAATAATCCTAATCCTCTTTGGAAGCAGGGCTGTAGAGACTGTGAGAGGGCTTCCTTGTTCAGGATAACACGTTGCAGTGTGTTTGTCACCGGGCTTGTGACAAGACATTCTGCTGGGTTCTACTCTGGGTTCTATGTGTGAATCTGAAAGGGGGGGGGGGGGGGGGGTTGCCTTGTGTCACGTGTTACGAGGTGTTAGGAGGGGAGGCAGGCACTGTGCCAAAGCGTCTCTCTCTGTCGTACATGAGCTGAGCTGATCTGATCTGATCTGATCTGTACCCCGTTCATCAAAGGCACTTTGATCCCCCCCCAAAAACAAACACTTTCACAGCAATAAGATCCTCATCCTCGAGATCAGCCGGTGAAACAACACTTTTTATGACCCTGAGAGACAGGAACGGGCCTAGAGGGGCTCTTCTAGTGAGCTGGGTGGCTAACAGGATAGTTCAGTCTGATGGGACTAGGCCCGGGGGGAGGGGAACCAGAAGGTCGCCGGTTCAAGTCCCCGAAAAAAACCACCCGGGCACTGCCGAGGTGCCCTTGAGCAAGGCACCCCCCCCCTACACTGCTCCAGAGGCAGCTGTATATACAGTAGCTGCCCACTGCTCCTAAATAGTAGTATGGGTTGAATGCACACATTTCACTGTGTGTGTTCATGTACGTATGTACCAATAAAGACCATTCAATCCTCCAGATTTAGATTTAGATTTAGCTAGCAGGCAGGCGAGTCATGGCAGGTGCTGGTCGTGCGTGTGCAGCATGACTGAATGCGTGCCATGTCCCCATTGGAGCGATGCACACGTCATAGGGGGCCAATAGGAGCGGAGGGGAGTAGGAGGGGCTAAATGTGGTCTCGCTAACACTCTCTCGTGTCCACTGGAACAAAAGACTAAAGCGAATGGAGCGACGATCAGAGCCGTTCATAAGTCACCCGCGTGCGTGCGGTACATGAAGAGGAGGAGGAGAAGGCTACCGATAGCCTCATAATACTCTCATCACTCATCACAGAGCGGCAAACTAAAACAGCGGTTGGCATTCGTGACTCATTTATGTGCTTTACCTTGGATTAAAAAATAATAATAATAACCATGTTGGCAAAACAGCGAAGCCGTCAAAACATTCTCCAGAGCAGGTTGAAAGAGAGAGAGAGAGAGAGAGAGAGAGAGAGAGAGAGAGAGAGAGAGAGAGAGAGAGAGAGAGAGAGAGAGAGAGAGAGAGAGAGAGAGAGAGAGAGAGAGAGAGAGAGAGAGCTGTCAAGAGCTCCAACACACCCAGGCCTGGTTTGAGCCTCGGAGTCAAGAGAGAGGGAGGGAGAGAGAGAAAGGGAGAGAATGTGTGTTTGTGTGTTTGTGCGTGCGTGCGTAGGTGCGTTCGGGCGTGTGTCTGTGTGTGTGTGTGTGTGTCTAACCCTCCAGTCATTACAGAAAACCCTGGACAGCTGCTCACCTGGGACACATGCACAAGCGTGCATTGATACATAGTGAGAGAGAGAGACAGAGAGAGACATAGAGCGAGAAAGAGAGAAAGTGAAAGTGAAAGTGAAATGTAAAAATGTGAAGAGAGCAATTGAGATGATATCTCCATGTCAGAAATGTCCTCACGCATTTGTCATGCCACTGTCCACACACACACACACACACACACACACACACACACACACACACACACACACAGCAGACCCAGATAAGGGCATGCAGTACTTGAACACTGTGCTATCCATCCTGCTCGACCTCGCCCACTGTGTGCTACCGCTTCACAAATGCATATACAACATGCCTATGTCTCTCTCTCTCTCTCTCTCTCTCTCTCTCTCTCTCTCTCTCTCTCTCTCTCTCTCTCTCTCTCTCTCTCTCTCTCTCTCTCTCTCTCTCTCTCTCTGTCTCACATCCTCTCTCTCTCTCTTCGTCTCACACCCTCTCTCTCTGTCTCACACCATCGCTCTCTGTCTTAGACCCTCTTTCTGTCTCACACCCTCCCTCTCTCTCTGTCTCACACCATCGCTCTCTGTCTTAGACCCTCTTTCTGTCTCACACCCTCCCTCTCTCTCTGTCTCACACCATCGCACTCTGTCTTAGACCCTCTTTCTGTCTCACACCCTCCCTCTCTCTCTGTCTCACACCCTCTCTCTCTGTCTTACATCTTCTCTCGCTCTGTCTCACACCCTCTCTATTTGTCTCACATCATCTCTGTCTCTGTCTCACACGCTCTATCTCTGTCTGTCCCACACATCGCTCTGTATCACACCCGCTCTCTCTCTCTGTATCACACCCTCTCTCTCTGTCTCAAAACCTCTCTCTGTCTCACACCCTCTCTCTCTCTGTCTCACACCCTCTCTCTATGTCTTAAACCCTCCCTCTGTCTCACACCCTCTCTCTCTATGTCTTACACCCACCTCTGTCTCACACCCTCTCTCTCTCTCTGTATCACACCCTCTCTCTCTGTCTCACAACCTCTCTCGGTCTCACACCCTCTCTCTCTGTCTCACACTCTATCTATGTCTCACACCCTCTCTCTCTGTCTCACACCCACTCTCTCTGTCTCACACCCACTCTCTCTGTCTCGCACCCTCTCTCTCTGTCTCACACCCTCTCTATTTGTCTCACATCATCTCTGTCTCTGTCTCACACCCTCTCTCTCTGTCTCACACCTGCTCTCTCTGTCTCACACCCTCTCTATTTGTCTCACACCATCTCTCTCTCTCTGTCTCACACCCTCTATCTCTGTCTGTCCCACACATCTCTCTGTATCACACCCTCTTTCTCTGTCTCACACCCTCTCTCTGTCTCACACCCTCTCTCTCTCTGTCTCACACCCCCTCTCTCTGTCTCACACCCTCTCTCTCTGTCTCACACCCTCTCTCTGTGTCTCATACCCTCTTTCTGTCCCACACCCTCCCTCTCCCTCTGTCTCACACCCTCTCTCTCTGTCTAGCACCCCCTCTCTCTGTCTCAAACCCTCTCTCTCTTTGTCTCACACCCTCTCTCTCTGTCTTATATAATCTCTCTCTGTCTCACACCCTTTCTCTGTGTCTCACACCCTCTCTCTGTCTCACACCCTCTCTCTGTCTCACACCCTCTCTCTGTCTCACACCCTCTCTCTCTATGTCTTACACCCTCTCTCTGTGTCTCATACCCTCTCTCTCTCTGTCTCAAACCCTCCCTCTGTCTCACATCCTCTCTCTCTATGTCTTACACCCTCTCTCTCTGTCTCACACCCTCTCTCTCTCTGTCTCACACCCTCTTTCTCTCTCCCACACCCTCTCTCTCTGTCTCACACCCTTTCTCTCTCTGTCTCACACCCTCTTTCTCTCTCCCACACCCTCTCTCTCTGTCTCACACCCTCTCTCTCTCTGTCTCACACCCTCTTTCTCTCTGTCCCACACCCTCTCTCTGTCTCACACCCTCTCTCTCTGTCTCACACCCTCTCTCTCTCTGTCTCACACCCTCTCTCTCTGTCTCACACCCACTCTCTCTGTCTTATATAATCTCTCTCTGTCTCACACCCTTTCTCTGTCTGTCCCACACCCTCTCTCTGTCTCACACCCTCTCTCTCTGTCTCACACCCACTCTCTCTGTCTTATATAATCTCTCTCTGTCTCACACCCTTTCTCTGTCTGTCCCACACCCTCTCTCTGTCTCACACACTCTCTCCCTGTCTCACACTCTCTTTATCCGACTCACGAATCATCTCTCTGCCTCACCACGATGTGTGTCCCACACATCGCTCTGTATCACACCCGCTCTCTCTCTCTGTATCTCACCCTCTCTCTCTGTCTCACAACCTCTCTCTGTCTCACACCCTCTCTCTCTGGCTCACACTCTCTCTCTGTCTCACACCCACTCTCTCTGTCTCACACCCTCTCTATTTGTCACACATCATCTCTGTCTCTGTCTCACACCCTCTCTCTCTGTCTCACACCCTCTCTCTCTGTCTCACACTCTCTCTATGTCTCACACCCTCTCTATTTGTCTCACATCATCTCTGTCTCTGTCTCACACCCTCTCTCTCTGTCTCACACTCTCTCTCTCTGTCTCACACCCTCTCTCTTTGTCTCACGCTCTCTCTCTGTCTCACACCCTCTCTCTCTGTCTCACACCCACTCTCTCTGTCTCACACCCTTTCTATTTGTCTCACATCATCTCTGTCTCTGTCTCACACCCTCTCTCTCTGTCTCACACCCTCTCTATTTGTCTCACACAATCTCTCTCTCTCTGTCTCACACCCTCTATCTCTGTCTGTCCCACACATCTCTCTGTATCACACCATCTTTCTCTGTCTCTCACCCCTTCTCTCTCTGTCTCACACCCTCTCTCTCTCTCTGTCTCTCACCCCTTCTCTCTCTGTCTCACACCCTCTTTCTCTCTCCCACACTCTCTCTCTCTTTCTCAAACCCTTTCTCTCTCTGTCTCACACCCTCTCTCTCTCTGTCTCACACCCTCTTTCTCTCTGTCCCACACCCTCTCTCTGTCTCACACCCTCTCTCTCTCTCTCTCACACCCTCTATCTCTTTCTGTCTCACACCCTCTCTCTCTGTCTCACACCCTCTCTCTCTCTGTCTCACGCCCTCTCTCTCTCTCTCACACCCTCTCTCTCTCTGTCTCACACCCACTCTCTCTGTCTTATATAATCTCTCTCTGTCTCACACCCTTTCTCTGTCTGTCCCACACCCTCTCTCTGTCTCACACACTCTCTCCCTGTCTCAGACCCTCTTTATCCGACTCACAAATCCTCTCTCTGCCTCACCACGATGTGTGTCCCACACATCGCTCTGTATCACACCCGCTCTCTCTCTCTGTATCACACCCTCTCTCTCTGTCTCACAACCTCTCTCTGTCTCACACCCTCTCTCTCTGTCTCACACTCTCTCTCTGTCTCACACCCACTCTCTCTGTCTCACACCCTCTCTATTTGTCTCAAATTATCTCTGTCTCTGTCTCACACCCTCTCTCTCTGTCTCACACCCTCTCTCTCTGTCTCACACCCTCTCTATTTGTCTCACATCATCTCTGTCTCTGTCTCACACCCTCTCTCTCTGTCTCACACTCTCTCTCTGTCTCACACCCTCTCTCTCTGTCTCACACCCACTCTCTCTGTCTCACACCCTCTCTATTTTTCTCACATCATCTCTGTCTCTGTCTCACACCCTCTCTCTCTGTCTCACACCCTCTCTATTTGTCTCACACAATCTCTCTCTCTCTGTCTCACACCCTCTATCTCTGTCTGTCCCACACATCTCTCTGTATCACACCATCTTTCTCTGTCTCACACCCTCTCTCTGTCTCACACCCTCTCTCTCTCTCTCTCTGTCTCTCACCCCTTCTCTCTCTGTCTCACACCCTCTTTCTCTCTCCCACACCCTCTCTCTCTGTCTCACACCCTCTCTCTCTCTCTCTGTCTCACACCCTCTTTCTCTCTGTCTCACACCCTCTCTCTCTGTCTCACACCCTCTTTCTCTCTGTCCCACACCCTCTCTCTGTCTCACACTCTCTCTCTCTCTCTCTCTCTCTCACACCCTCTCTCTCTCTCTGTCTCACACCCTCTCTCTCTGTCTCACACCCTCTCTCTCTCTGTCTCACGCCCTCTCTCTCTCTCCAGTGTGCATGTGCAGTGTGCATGTGCAGTGTGCATGTCCAGTGTGCATGTGCAGTGTACATGTCCAGTGTGCATGTGCAGTGTGCATGTGCAGTGTGCATGTGCAGTGTGCATGTGCAGTGTGCATGTCCAGTGTGCATGTCCAGTGTGCATGTGCAGTGTGCATGTGCATGTGCATGTGCAGTGTGCATGTGCATGTGCAGTGTGCATGTGCAGTGTGCATGTCCAGTGTGCATGTCCAGTGTGCATGTGCAGTGTGCATGTCCAGTGTGCATGTCCAGTGTGCATGTGCAGTGTGCATGTGCAGTGTGCAGTGTGCATGTCCAGTGTGCATGTCCAGTGTGCAGTGTGCAGTGTGCATGTGCAGTGTGCATGTCCAGTGTGCATGTGCAGTGTGCATGTGCAGTGTGCAGTGTGCATGTCCAGTGTGCATGTCCAGTGTGCAGTGTGCATGTGCAGTGTGCATGTGCAGTGAGCATGTGCAGTGAGCATGTCCAGTGAGCATGTCCAGTGTGCAGTGTGCATGTGCAGTGTGCATGTGCATTTTGCATGTGCTGTGTGCATGTGCAGTGTGCATGTGCAGTGTGCATGTGCATGTGCAGTGTGCATGTGCAGTGTCCAGTGAGTATGTCCAGTGTGCATGTCCAGTGTGCAGTGTGCATGTGCAGTGTGCATGTGCAGTGTGCATGTCCAGTGTGCAGTGTGCATGTGCAGTGTGCATGTGCAGTGTGCATGTCCAGTGTGCATGTGCAGTGTGCATGTGCATGTGCATGTGCAGTGTGCATGTGCATGTGCAGTGTGCATGTGCAGTGTGCATGTCCAGTGTGCATGTCCAGTGTGCATGTGC
Organism: Muraenolepis orangiensis; assembly: GCA_027704905.1. NCBI lineage: Eukaryota > Metazoa > Chordata > Actinopteri > Gadiformes > Muraenolepididae > Muraenolepis > Muraenolepis orangiensis. The sequence goes on along the minus strand of CM051023.1, from coordinate 5,894,563 downwards.
AGTGTGCATGTCCAGTGTGCATGTCCAGTGTGCATGTGCAGTGTGCATGTGCAGTGTGCAGTGTGCATGTCCAGTGTGCATGTCCAGTGTGCAGTGTGCATGTGCAGTGTGCATGTGCAGTGTGCATGTCCAGTGTGCATGTCCAGTGTGCATGTGCAGTGTGCATGTGCAGTGTGCAGTGTGCATGTCCAGTGTGCATGTCCAGTGTGCAGTGTGCATGTGCAGTGTGCATGTGCAGTGAGCATGTGCAGTGAGCATGTCCAGTGAGCATGTCCAGTGTGCAGTGTGCATGTGCAGTGTGCATTTGCATGTGCTGTGTGCATGTGCAGTGTGCATGTGCAGTGTGCATGTGCATGTGCAGTGTGCATGTGCAGTGTGCATGTGCAGTGTCCAGTGAGTATGTCCAGTGTGCATGTCCAGTGTGCAGTGTGCATGTGCAGTGTGCATGTGCAGTGTGCATGTCCAGTGTGCAGTGTGCATGTGCAGTGTGCATGTCCAGTGTGCATGTCCAGTGTGCATGTGCAGTGTGCATGTGCAGTGTGCAGTGTGCATGTCCAGTGTGCATGTCCAGTGTGCAGTGTGCATGTGCAGTGTGCATGTGCAGTGTGCATGTCCAGTGTGCATGTCCAGTGTGCATGTGCAGTGTGCATGTGCAGTGTGCAGTGTGCATGTCCAGTGTGCATGTCCAGTGTGCAGTGTGCATGTGCAGTGTGCATGTGCAGTGAGCATGTGCAGTGAGCATGTCCAGTGAGCATGTCCAGTGTGCAGTGTGCATGTGCAGTGTGCATGTGCATTTTGCATGTGCTGTGTGCATGTGCAGTGTGCATGTGCAGTGTGCATGTGCATGTGCAGTGTGCATGTGCAGTGTGCATGTGCAGTGTCCAGTGAGTATGTCCAGTGTGCATGTCCAGTGTGCAGTGTGCATGTGCAGTGTGCATGTGCAGTGTGCATGTCCAGTGTGCAGTGTGCATGTGCAGTGTGCATGTGCAGTGTGCATGTCCAGTGAGCATGTCCAGTGTACATGTCCAGTGTGCATGTCCAGTGTGCATGTGCAGTGTGCATGTGCACTGGACATGCACACTGCACATGCACACTGCACATGCACACTGCACATGCACACTGCACATGCACACTGCACATGCACACTGCACATGCACACTGCACATGCACACTGCACACTGGACATGCACACTGGACATGCACACTGGACATGCTCACGCATCATGAGTTAAACCTTTAGCTAAAGGCTATTATTCCACAGGTGACTTTTGGGGGGAAATAGTCCATCAACCGCACTAGACATGAATCAGCGAGCCAGAGAGCAACTCTAAGGGTGGTGGGGGGGGCTGAGTGTGGCCCAAAATGCATCTGGCTTGAGTGGTACGACTGGGTGGGCCTCTGCTCCCATGTGGCTGAATGAATGTATTCATTGAGGGTCAGACAAGTCACGGTCCATCTACTGGCGCAGAGAGAGAGAGAGAGAGAGAGAGAGACATCTCAGTGTTGGTGGGTGGGTGGGGTTTAGGACACTCAAGGCAGAAAAGTCCATTGCTGGTGGCAACGGTGAAGCAGCTTGCAATGGCCAGCGGTACGGAAAAGAGGGCGGAGTCAGAGCCAAGGTGATAAGCTGACGAGTCTGATGGTCGCTGACAGTCCTCCACATAAAGCCCACCGCTACACTCTGACAGACCTGCTTCACATGCTGTATGGAGTGGACCCAAGCATGCTCACACACACACACACACACACACATGCACACACAAACGCACACACATGCGCACACACATGCACACACACACACACACACACACATTCAGAACCCTCACATGTATAAACCCTCTGTGTGTGTTTTATACAGCAGATGTGCTACATTGTGGTAGCGCTCAACATGTTAGGTGCAGGTTGTTGGTTAGCCAGCCCTCTAAACGTGTCCTTCAGACTTCATGCCTGCGGGTAATCCAATCAACAAGCCGGCTAATCTAAGGTACAAACAGGAAGATGGTTGCTTCCCTGCTCAATGACTTCGGGATCATTTAGTTGCCGCGGCGATGCGCTTGTTCCAGGATCGCTGGGCCACCTGGGCTCACCACGCCGGCTTAGCACAAAGCCAGGAGACCACCATGTTCACATTGTTCACACACACACACACACACACACACACACACACACACACAGGGCCAAAGTGGGCCTCAGCTTCTTTCCCTGTGTATACCGAGGACCATTGATTTCAGTTGACTTTGCCCCGGTTCCTGGGCCCCATCCATCTTCCCCGGGCCTCCTAGGTGCTGCATGCTAGCACTTCTCTAAGGAGGAAACCCAGCAGAGTCCAGTGTACACAGTACAGCGCAGAGTCCTAGCGTCCCGAACCGCGGCGGTCCCGGTCCTATGCTCGCACGCACACAAGCGCGCCCACACGCACACACACACACATACACATGCACACACACACACACACACTCAAACACACACTCACACACACACACACACACACACAGACATGTGTGGAAGTGAAGCATAGGGGTACTATGGGGTTCGATTTGTGCAAAAACTACAGGTGGAACCCATGTCCACGTTAATGTCGTCCCTCCCCGTCGTTGGTCGGAACCCATGTCCACGTTAATGTCGTCCCTCCCCGTCGTTGGTCGTCCTGATGCCCCTAGTGGTCCGTGAATGCATTGCAAGTGGGGCCGCTGTTGGTCGTGTTGTTAGGCATGTCGTCTTCCCGGTCGTTGGTCTTGTCGTCCTCCCCGTCGTTGGTCGTCCTGATGCCCCTAGTGGTCCGTGAATGCATTGCAAGTGGGGCCGCTGTTGTTCGTGTTGTTAGGCATGTCGTCTTCCCGGTCGTTACTCTTGTCGTCTTCCCGGTCGTTGGTCGTCCTGATGCCCTAGTGGTCCGTGAATGCATTGCAAGTGGGCCGCTGTTGGTCGTGTGTTAGGCAGTCGTCTTCCCGGTCGTTTCTTGTCGTCTCCCGTCGTTGGTCGTCCTGATGCCCCTAGTGGTCCGTGAATGCATTGCAAGTGGGCCGCTGTTGGTCGTGTTGTTAGGCACGTCGTCTTCCCGGTCGTTGGTCTTGTCGTCCTCCACGTCGATGGTCGTCCTGATGCCCCTAGTGGTCCGTGAAGGCATTGCAAGTGGGCCGCTGTTGGTCGTGTTGTTAGGCACGTCGTCTTCCCGGTCGTTACTCTTGTCGTCTTCCACGTCGTTGGTCTTGTCGTCTTCTCCGTCGTTGGACTTCCTGATGCCCCTAGTGGTCCGTGAAGGCATTGCAAGTGGTCTGGTCGTTGGTCTTCTGAATTAAATCGTTTTTAATTCAAATCAGTCAATCGAGTTTCAGGGGTATGAAGTGAGCAAATGTGTTCAACACCAACTTATGGTTTAAAATTAATATTTTGCCCAAATGTATGAGAAATTATGTCACGTCTTCACAGCTACAGGGGGCTAGAATCGCGCTTTTATATACAACGTGAATTCATTCGGTGTGTCATAATATATATAATATATATAATAATTAATCTGCAGATTAATTATTATATATATATAATATATATAATAATTAATCTGCAGATTAATTATTATCGACCTTTATACTGATTCAATCTGAGCACATAAGAGCTGAAACTAATTATTTACACAATCTATTAATCTGATTTGTTGTGGCAATTCAATAATTATTAATTATTATTATTATTATTATTTATTAATTAGACTATTTCCACAGAGCACTGATATTCTGCAGTTAGTGTTTAAAGTGCATTAGGATGGTCACAAGTGAGCCGCCACTCGCAAATTCTTGGGCAAATCAGCCGCTCCTCAATTTTGAATGCGCGCGTATTCTCACCTTTACGGTAAATCCATGCAAACGGACCGGTTTTTTATTCTACATCCACGGAGCTGATGGGGGAGGTTGCGACTTGCAGCCCCTCAGTTTTTAGTTTCTCATGTGTTTGTTACTGATAACCAGCTCCTTTTCTAATTCAAATTAGTGTTCTGAATGAAATGGTTATTAATTGCAGACAGCCCCTCACTTTTTAGTTTATTTAGTTTGTTACTGATGGCCAGCTCCTTTTCTAATTAACATAAAAAGTACTCTGATAACGTTACATACACCATAGCTGCAGCGGTGGTAATAAGCCTACCCTAGACAGTCCTCATCTTATGTCGGC
>CM051023.1:5870250-5889399 GCA_027704905.1 Muraenolepis orangiensis | reverse complement strand
CTCCTCCTGTGCTCCACTGACTCCTCCTGTGCTCCACTGACTCCTCCTGTGCTCCACTGACTCCTCCTGTGCTCCACTGACTCCTCCTGTGCTCCACTGACTCCTCCTGTGCTCCACTGACTCCTCCTGTGCTCCACTGACTCCTCCTGTGCTCCACTGACTCCTCCTGTGCTCCACTGACTCCTCCTGTGCTCCACTGACTCCTCCTGTGCTCCACTGACTCCTCCTGTGCTCCACTGACTCCTCCTGTGCTCCACTGACTCCTCCTGTGCTCCACTGACTCCTCCTGTGCTCCACTGACTCCTCCTGTGCTCCACTGACTCCTCCTGTGCTCCACTGACTCCTCCTGTCTCTTCTGCTCAATCACCTTGTGGTTCCTTGTTTATCTCAGGGGTTTCACTCCTTTTCTTCTGCTTCACGCAAAACCACCACCTCATCATCCTGAACGCAGTCCCCCTCACCCTCACCCTGTGCTACACCACCACCTCATCATCCTGAACGCAGTCCCCCTCACCCTCACCCTGTGCTACACCACCACCTCATCATCCTGAACGCAGTCCCCCTCACCCTCACCCTGTGCTACACCACCTCATCATCCTGAACGCAGTCCCCCTCACCCTCACCCTGTGCTACACCACCACCTCATCATCCTGAACGCAGTCCCCCTCACCCTCACCCTGTGCTACACCACCACCTCATCATCCTGAACGCAGTCCCCCTCACCCTCACCCTGTGCTACACCACCACCTCATCATCCTGAACGCAGTCCCCCTCACCCTCACCCTGTGCTACACCACCACCTCATCATCCTGAACGCAGTCCCCCTCACCCTCACCCTGTGCTACACCACCACCTCATCATCCTGAACGCAGTCCCCCTCACCCTCACCCTGTGCTACACCACCTCATCATCCTGAACGCAGTCCCCCTCACCCTCACCCTGTGCTACACCACCACCTCATCATCCTGAACGCAGTCCCCCTCACCCTCACCCTGTGCTACACCACCACCTCATCATCCTGAACGCAGTCCCCCTCACCCTCACCCTGTGCTACACCACCACCTCATCATCCTGAACGCAGTCCCCCTCACCCTCACCCTGTGCTACACCACCACCTCATCATCCTGAACGCAGTCCCCCTCACCCTCACCCTGTGCTACACCACCTCATCATCCTGAACGCAGTCCCCCTCACCCTCACCCTGTGCTACACCACCACCTCATCATCCTGAACGCAGTCCCCCTCACCCTCACCCTGTGCTACACCACACCTCATCATCCTGAACGCAGTCCCCCTCACCCTCACCCTGTGCTACACCACCCTCATCATCCTGAACGCAGTCCCCCTCACCCTCACCCTGTGCTACACCACCACCTCATCATCCTGAACGCAGTCCCCCTCACCCTCACCCTGTGCTACACCACCTCATCATCCTGAACGCAGTCCCCCTCACCCTCACCCTGTGCTACACCACCACCTCATCATCCTGAACGCAGTCCCCCTCACCCTCACCCTGTGCTACACCACCACCTCATCATCCTGAACGCAGTCCCCCTCACCCTCACCCTGTGCTACACACCACCTCATCATCCTGAACGCAGTCCCCCTCACCCTCACCCTGTGCTACACCACCACCTCATCATCCTGAACGCAGTCCCCCTCACCCTCACCCTGTGCTACACCACCACCTCATCATCCTGAACGCAGTCCCCCTCACCCTCACCCTGTGCTACACCACCACCTCATCATCCTGAACGCAGTCCCCCTCACCCTCACCCTGTGCTACACCACCACCTCATCATCCTGAACGCAGTCCCCCTCACCCTCACCCTGTGCTACACCACACCTCATCATCCTGAACGCAGTCCCCCTCACCCTCACCCTGTGCTACACCACCTCATCATCCTGAACGCAGTCCCCCTCACCCTCACCCTGTGCTACACCACCACCTCATCATCCTGAACGCAGTCCCCCTCACCCTCACCCTGTGCTACACCACCACCTCATCATCCTGAACGCAGTCCCCCTCACCCTCACCCTGTGCTACACCACCACCTCATCATCCTGAACGCAGTCCCCCTCACCCTCACCCTGTGCTACACCACCTCATCATCCTGAACGCAGTCCCCCTCACCCTCACCCTGTGCTACACCACCTCATCATCCTGAACGCAGTCCCCCTCACCCTCACCCTGTGCTACACCACCACCTCATCATCCTGAACGCAGTCCCCCTCACCCTCACCCTGTGCTACACCACCACCTCATCATCCTGAACGCAGTCCCCCTCACCCTCACCCTGTGCTACACCACCACCTCATCATCCTGAACGCAGTCCCCCTCACCCTCACCCTGTGCTACACCACCACCTCATCATCCTGAACGCAGTCCCCCTCACCCTCACCCTGTGCAACCACCTCATCATCCTGAACGCAGTCCCCCTCACCCTCACCCTGTGCTACACCACCACCTCATCATCCTGAACGCAGTCCCCCTCACCCTCACCCTGTGCTACACCACCTCATCATCCTGAACGCAGTCCCCCTCACCCTCACCCTGTGCTACACCACCACCTCATCATCCTGAACGCAGTCCCCCTCACCCTCACCCTGTGCTACACCACCTCATCATCCTGAACGCAGTCCCCCTCACCCTCACCCTGTGCTACACCACCTCATCATCCTGAACGCAGTCCCCCTCACCCTCACCCTGTGCTACACCACCACCTCATCATCCTGAACGCAGTCCCCCTCACCCTCACCCTGTGCTACACCACCACCTCATCATCCTGAACGCAGTCCCCCTCACCCTCACCCTGTGCTACACCACCACCTCATCATCCTGAACGCAGTCCCCCTCACCCTCACCCTGTGCTACACCACCACCTCATCATCCTGAACGCAGTCCCCCTCACCCTCACCCTGTGCTACACACCACCTCATCATCCTGAACGCAGTCCCCCTCACCCTCACCCTGTGCTACACCACCACCTCATCATCCTGAACGCAGTCCCCCTCACCCTCACCCTGTGCTACACCACCTCATCATCCTGAACGCAGTCCCCCTCACCCTCACCCTGTGCTACACCACCACCTCATCATCCTGAACGCAGTCCCCCTCACCCTCACCCTGTGCTACACCACCACCTCATCATCCTGAACGCAGTCCCCCTCACCCTCACCCTGTGCTACACCACCACCTCATCATCCTGAACGCAGTCCCCCTCACCCTCACCCTGTGCTACACCACCACCTCATCATCCTGAACGCAGTCCCCCTCACCCTCACCCTGTGCTACACCACCACCTCATCATCCTGAACGCAGTCCCCCTCACCCTCACCCTGTGCTACACCACCACCTCATCATCCTGAACGCAGTCCCCCTCACCCTCACCCTGTGCTACACCACCTCATCATCCTGAACGCAGTCCCCCTCACCCTCACCCTGTGCTACACCACCTCATCATCCTGAACGCAGTCCCCCTCACCCTCACCCTGTGCTACACCACCACCTCATCATCCTGAACGCAGTCCCCCTCACCCTCACCCTGTGCTACACCACCACCTCATCATCCTGAACGCAGTCCCCCTCACCCTCACCCTGTGCTACACCACCTCATCATCCTGAACGCAGTCCCCCTCACCCTCACCCTGTGCTACACCACCACCTCATCATCCTGAACGCAGTCCCCCTCACCCTCACCCTGTGCTACACCACCACCTCATCATCCTGAACGCAGTCCCCCTCACCCTCACCCTGTGCTACACACCACCTCATCATCCTGAACGCAGTCCCCCTCACCCTCACCCTGTGCTACACCACCACCTCATCATCCTGAACGCAGTCCCCCTCACCCTCACCCTGTGCTACACCACCTCATCATCCTGAACGCAGTCCCCCTCACCCTCACCCTGTGCTACACCACCACCTCATCATCCTGAACGCAGTCCCCCTCACCCTCACCCTGTGCTACACCACCACCTCATCATCCTGAACGCAGTCCCCCTCACCCTCACCCTGTGCTACACCACCTCATCATCCTGAACGCAGTCCCCCTCACCCTCACCCTGTGCTACACCACCTCATCATCCTGAACGCAGTCCCCCTCACCCTCACCCTGTGCTACACCACCACCTCATCATCCTGAACGCAGTCCCCCTCACCCTCACCCTGTGCTACACCACCACCTCATCATCCTGAACGCAGTCCCCCTCACCCTCACCCTGTGCTACACCACCACCTCATCATCCTGAACGCAGTCCCCCTCACCCTCACCCTGTGCTACACCACCACCTCATCATCCTGAACGCAGTCCCCCTCACCCTCACCCTGTGCTACACCACCACCTCATCATCCTGAACGCAGTCCCCCTCACCCTCACCCTGTGCTACACCACCACCTCATCATCCTGAACGCAGTCCCCCTCACCCTCACCCTGTGCTACACCACCACCTCATCATCCTGAACGCAGTCCCCCTCACCCTCACCCTGTGCTACACCACCACCTCATCATCCTGAACGCAGTCCCCCTCACCCTCACCCTGTGCTACACCACCACCTCATCATCCTGAACGCAGTCCCCCTCACCCTCACCCTGTGCTACACCACCACCTCATCATCCTGAACGCAGTCCCCCTCACCCTCACCCTGTGCTACACCACCTCATCATCCTGAACGCAGTCCCCCTCACCCTCACCCTGTGCTACACCACCACCTCATCATCCTGAACGCAGTCCCCCTCACCCTCACCCTGTGCTACACCACCACCTCATCATCCTGAACGCAGTCCCCCTCACCCTCACCCTGTGCTACACCACCACCTCATCATCCTGAACGCAGTCCCCCTCACCCTCACCCTGTGCACACACCTCATCATCCTGAACGCAGTCCCCCTCACCCTCACCCTGTGCTACACCACCTCATCATCCTGAACGCAGTCCCCCTCACCCTCACCCTGTGCTACACCACCACCTCATCATCCTGAACGCAGTCCCCCTCACCCTCACCCTGTGCTACACCACCACCTCATCATCCTGAACGCAGTCCCCCTCACCCTCACCCTGTGCTACACCACCACCTCATCATCCTGAACGCAGTCCCCCTCACCCTCACCCTGTGCTACACCACCACCTCATCATCCTGAACGCAGTCCCCCTCACCCTCACCCTGTGCTACACCACCACCTCATCATCCTGAACGCAGTCCCCCTCACCCTCACCCTGTGCTACACCACCTCATCATCCTGAACGCAGTCCCCCTCACCCTCACCCTGTGCTACACCACCACCTCATCATCCTGAACGCAGTCCCCCTCACCCTCACCCTGTGCTACACCACCTCATCATCCTGAACGCAGTCCCCCTCACCCTCACCCTGTGCTACACCACCACCTCATCATCCTGAACGCAGTCCCCCTCACCCTCACCCTGTGCTACACCACCACCTCATCATCCTGAACGCAGTCCCCCTCACCCTCACCCTGTGCTACACCACCACCTCATCATCCTGAACGCAGTCCCCCTCACCCTCACCCTGTGCTACACCACCCTCATCATCCTGAACGCAGTCCCCCTCACCCTCACCCTGTGCTACACCACCTCATCATCCTGAACGCAGTCCCCCTCACCCTCACCCTGTGCTACACCACCTCATCATCCTGAACGCAGTCCCCCTCACCCTCACCCTGTGCTACACCACCACCTCATCATCCTGAACGCAGTCCCCCTCACCCTCACCCTGTGCTACACCACCACCTCATCATCCTGAACGCAGTCCCCCTCACCCTCACCCTGTGCTACACCACCACCTCATCATCCTGAACGCAGTCCCCCTCACCCTCACCCTGTGCTACACCACCACCTCATCATCCTGAACGCAGTCCCCCTCACCCTCACCCTGTGCTACACCACCTCATCATCCTGAACGCAGTCCCCCTCACCCTCACCCTGTGCTACACCACCTCATCATCCTGAACGCAGTCCCCCTCACCCTCACCCTGTGCTACACCACCACCTCATCATCCTGAACGCAGTCCCCCTCACCCTCACCCTGTGCTACACCACCACCTCATCATCCTGAACGCAGTCCCCCTCACCCTCACCCTGTGCTACACCACCTCATCATCCTGAACGCAGTCCCCCTCACCCTCACCCTGTGCTACACCACCTCATCATCCTGAACGCAGTCCCCCTCACCCTCACCCTGTGCTACACCACCTCATCATCCTGAACGCAGTCCCCCTCACCCTCACCCTGTGCTACACCACCACTCATCATCCTGAACGCAGTCCCCCTCACCCTCACCCTGTGCTACACCACCTCATCATCCTGAACGCAGTCCCCCTCACCCTCACCCTGTGCTACACCACCTCATCATCCTGAACGCAGTCCCCCTCACCCTCACCCTGTGCTACACCACCACCTCATCATCCTGAACGCAGTCCCCCTCACCCTCACCCTGTGCTACACCACCACCTCATCATCCTGAACGCAGTCCCCCTCACCCTCACCCTGTGCACCACCTCATCATCCTGAACGCAGTCCCCCTCACCCTCACCCTGTGCTACACGCACCTCATCATCCTGAACGCAGTCCCCCTCACCCTCACCCTGTGCTACACCACCTCATCCTCCTGAACGCAGTCCCCCTCACCCTCACCCTGTGCTACACCACCTCATCCTCCTGAACGCAGTCCCCACTCACCCTGTGCTATCAAGCGATCAAGGGGAAACCGGCCAATAGCTGCGGGCTCGGGGGTTCAGTAAGGAAATCAAACAGCCGGGCGCTGATATGATATTCACAGAGATGGCCTGCATGAGAAACAATGAACTGTGTGTCTGATCCGCTGTGACTAAATGATCTCTTTGATTTCTGAGGGGCGAAAGATGAAAGATGAGGTCTAGTGGTGGATGGAAGACGGGGGAGACGGTGGGGAGGGGGGAGAACGCTACGCCGGGCGGTCGGTCCACATCAGTTGGTCCCGGGGCCCGGGCTGGCCGGCGTGGCTCCACCGCGGGGAGATGAAATGAAAGCGTATTTCCTGGGAAAAGGGTATGGCAGGTTGTGTGTCTGGGTCTTTACAACACCAGCCCTGAAAGGACAGCATTGCTGATCAGCGATTGGTTGAAAAGCAATCCCATTTACATTTCTGCAGCTACTTAAAATAAATGGTATCAAATGTGATGGGTTGAAACAAAGGCCTCTTTGGGTGTGAAACCTTTGCTGAGCTCCATCCCTTAGCTCCCCCAGCTTATCACCGTGTCTCAGTGTCTGCTGCTCGCCACAGGCAGTGCAAGATGGAAGCTTACTCAATAGAGTTTGGCCTTTCCATTCAACCCCTCGTATTCCAAAGGTCGTTAATGAAAAGCCCTTGTCAGGTGATTGATTTGTGTACCTTTGATTGGCTCCCAGGCACTTGTGTGGGACAGGGTGTACAGGCCGACACTTTGGGCACACAAAAAAACCGTTGACAAGCTTTTTTGCCCCCAAGAGACAGAAAAGCGTAGGAGATTCAAGACTCAATGGAATGCTTACTCCCCATTCCCTTCCCAAGGATTTATAAAAACACAACACTAGAACAATACTACACACAATGTATTGTCATGCGTGTTTACAATATGTCCATTTGAACAGATTGTAAACAATGACTTCGTGAAAACGATGGAAAGCGTCCCAGTGTTCCAGCTCCATGAACGTATTGTCTCTGAATGAACGAGGGGAGCCTGAATCAATTCAATTCTCCCCTTTGGGGGTCAAGGCTGGGGCTGATCAGAGAAGCCTAGAGTCGGGTTTCATCACCACATTTACATTAGCATTAGAATATGTTGATGGAAACAGACAAATACACTTTCTCTGCTTTGAATACAAGCTGATAGGCTCACTTGAGGTGGTTTTTTAGCAGATTTTAATCAAATTTCTGTGCAAAAGCAGAGATGGAAACCACTTTGCCTCATCAATTCTGACAGAGTCAGAACTTTGAACTCACGTGACTTACGCTGTGGGCTCCTTCTCAAGATGTCCTATGACCCAAAAACCACATGGCTGATGTCACCGTCCAATACGCCTTTGCTTTTCTTTTTGGCTTTGTGCGAACTTCCAAAAGTTGGCTTGGACTGTAAACCCAGCGTTTTGACAGGGAAGCCATAGTTAGCAGTTCATTTGTGTGTTACATCCACCCAATTGAGCCCCTGTGGAAGTGCAAAGGAATCCCTGGAATGCTGTCCCACACACACAGACCACAGTGTGTGGGTCCAAGAGAAATGAATGCAGGATTCTTTACCCCCGGAAGGCGTCTTAAATAGACACCACCACAGCGGAGAGACGGTGGACCAGAGCGAGTGTGATGAAGAAGAGGAAGAAGAAGAAGAAGAAGAAGAAGAAGAAGAAGAAGAAGAAGAAGAAGAAGAAGAAGAAGAAGAAGAAGAAGAAGAAGAAGAAGAAGAAGAAGAAGAAGAAGAAGAAGAAGAAGTAGAAGAGCATCAACGACAGACACCAATGAACCCCAGTGGCGGTCACGGTTCCACAGAGGCAGATGGCCTCTAACGAGGCTGCGGCCGGCTGTGCGCTGCACGGGTCTCCATTACCAACGCCCGAGCCTGCGTCTCGGGGGAGAGCCGCCCCCTTGTTTTCTTCTTTGTGTGCTTTTTCCCGCCCCCCCACGCCGTCCAGCGGGATTACGTTGCCCTAGCGCAACAAGCGCTTCTGCTTTTCTTTCTTTTTAGCCCATCAACACCCAACGTGGAACGAAGAAGAGACCAAGACGCGCTGTGGCGTCACGCTCGGCTACCACAGTTGGCGAGATGCAGATTGACCAAAAAAAGTCTCTTCACTACGCCGTAGCGTTTTTGGGGAAGATGATCACCCTGAGCCATGGCTTAGGGGAGGGATGCACATGGGATCAACAATCAATCAGGTAACTATCTTAAAATCAGAATATTAGCTAAATAATAGGTGAAAGCAAAGGCCCAAACTTGCTATCAGTTGCGGTTGGCGGCAGAATGATTTCACGTGTTCCGATACAGCTCCCAAGGAGGGAAGGAAGAGGCTTGGTCTGCCTGTGTTCCAGGGAACTGTATTGGGTTACTCTGTTCCTGTGTTATGAGTTTAGAGTGGTCCCGCGGGCCACGCTCAATATTACTATTGGAACACTTCCAAATAAGCCGCCCGGGAGAAAACACTGTGCTGGCCACTTAAGCTAATTACGCTGACCGTCAGATCTGCTCCGCTTCCAACCTTTCCCCCAAATGTGTTTCCGCAACACAGCGAAGACAGTGTAAATGAGTGTGTGTGTGTGTGTGTGTGTGTGTGTGTGTCAGCCTCACCCTGTGTAGCTCCGCTGGTAGAGCATGGCGGTAACACTGCTACGGTGACTGGGTTTGAATCCCACTGGAGCCACGCTTGCTAGGCACGCAGGTGGTGGTGTTGTGGCCCATTATTATTGGACGATAATAAGGTAATTTCCTCTGTAGGTCAGACGGTTTTGGATTCATTTCAATGTAAAAGGCGTGTAGGTGTCCCAGAAGCCCGCAGGTAGTGCTTGTGCAGTAAAACCTCCCTCCCCAACCCCCTCAGAGAGAGGGAGAGAGGGAGAGAGGGAGAGAGGGGGGACACCTGGGCATCAACTTCGAAGCCATGTCGGTGTTTGCCATTCTTTTTTGCCGCCAATAATTCATCCAAAACAGGCAGGCCTTGATAAGGAAGGGCTCACCCGCCGTGTTGGGGCGTAAGGCTTCACGGCGGAGAGAGATGACGGACCGAGTGATTCACGCTCTTCTTCACCGCCAGTCGTAAAGTGCGGACGCATTCCGCATACAGACCTGCAACACAGCGGCTATGCGTACACTACATGCTCTCTGTGGCTCCGCCTGTGGCACTGAGCCAGCGGACGGCGGTGCCGTCGCCATTGGAAAAACAGTTAATAGCCCCGCCCCCCTAACCTCCCGCCCCCTTCGTGTGGAGAACAGACACCCCCTTGCCGTGCCAGAAACAGCAGGGATCAAACCCCTGACTCCTCCTGCCAGCGGGTCGCGCAGGAGGAGTGGGGCTCCTCGGGCGCCAACACACACACACACACACACACACACACACACACACACACACACACACACACACATATACCGCGGTTATTGTGGTATGCCCCTCCGCCCTCCGCCTGTCAAAGTGCATTTAGTTGCGTAACGTACGCACGGATGTGAACGCACGGACGGGCAAGAATTCCCTGGACGTCATGACAACACGGTCACGTGACCACGCGGGCAGGGAAAATCTTCCAGCAATAATAGGGCGTTCATTTGTCCTTTTTTATACGCGTTACGCATTAGCGTGAGCGTGAGCGGCGCCACCACCACCACCCTCACCAACAACACCACCGCCCCAAACACCATCACCGCCACCACCTCCACCGCCGCCACCGCCGTCACCGCCACCACCGCCGTCACCGCCGCCACCGCCGCCACCGCCGCCACCGCCGCCACCGCCGCCACCGCCAACATCTCCACCACCGCCACCACCACCGCCAACAACTCCACAACTGTGTGTGCGTGCTTGCACGCACACCATGGTGTGCTCATGTAACAGTGACTGTCCTGCACTGGCCTCGACATCTAGCCCCTTGTTAGAGCGTCCCCTCTCATGCCCGGGGGGGCGGACGCTCTAACAAGGGAAGCTTCAACCCAAAAAGCCTCTCGCTGGAACGTCTTTTAGGGGTCGGGGAGTGAGGTTTACTGCACAGCACTACCTGCGGGCTTCTGGGACACCTACACGCCTTTTACATTGAAATGAATCCAAAACCGTCTGACCTACAGAGGAAATTACCTTATTATCGTCCAATAATAATGGGCCACAACACCACCACCTGCGTGCCTAGCAAGCGTGGCTCCAGTGGGATTCAAACCCAGTCACCGTAGCAGTGTTACCGCCATGCTCTACCAGCGGAGCTACACAGGGTGAGGCTGACACACACACACACACACACACACACACACACTCATTTACACTGTCTTCGCTGTGTTGCGGAAACACATTTGGGGAAAGGTTGGAAGCGGAGCAGATCTGACGGTAAGCGTAATTAGCTTAAGTGGCCAGCACAGTGTTTTCTCCCGGGCGGCTTATTTGGAAGTGTTCCAATAGTAATATTGAGCGTGGCCCGCGGGACCACTCTAAACTCATAACACAGGAACAGAGTAACCCAATACAGTTCCCTGGAACACAGGCAGACCAAGCCTCTTCCTTCCCTCCTTGGGAGCTGTATCGGAACACGTGAAATCATTCTGCCGCCAACCGCAACTGATAGCAAGTTTGGGCCTTTGCTTTCACCTATTATTTAGCTAATATTCTGATTTTAAGATAGTTACCTGATTGATTGTTGATCCCATGTGCATCCCTCCCCTAAGCCATGGCTCAGGGTGATCATCTTCCCCAAAAACGCTACGGCGTAGTGAAGAGCCTTTTTTTGGTCAATCTGCATCTCGCCAACTGTGGTAGCCGAGCGTGACGCCACAGCGCGTCTTGGTCTCTTCTTCGTTCCACGTTGGGTGTTGATGGGCTAAAAAGAAAGAAAAGCAGAAGCGCTTGTTGCGCTAGGGCAACGTAATCCCGCTGGACGGCGTGGGGGGGCGGGAAAAAGCACACAAAGAAGAAAACAAGGGGGCGGCTCTCCCCCGAGACGCAGGCTCGGGCGTTGGTAATGGAGACCCGTGCAGCGCACAGCCGGCCGCAGCCTCGTTAGAGGCCATCTGCCTCTGTGGAACCGTGACCGCCACTGGGGTTCATTGGTGTCTGTCGTTGATGCTCTTCTACTTCTTCTTCTTCTTCTTCTTCTTCTTCTTCTTCTTCTTCTTCTTCTTCTTCTTCTTCTTCTTCTTCTTCTTCTTCTTCTTCTTCTTCTTCTTCTTCTTCTTCTTCCTCTTCTTCATCACACTCGCTCTGGTCCACCGTCTCTCCGCTGTGGTGGTGTCTATTTAAGACGCCTTCCGGGGGAAAAGAATACTGCATTCATTTCTCTTGGACCCACACACTGTGGTCTGTGTGTGTGGGACAGCATTCCAGGGATTCCTTTGCACTTCCACAGGGGCTCAATTGGGTGGATGTAATACACAAATGAACTGCTAACTATGGCTTCCCTGTCAAAACGCTGGGTTTACAGTCCAAGCCAACTTTTGGAAGTTCGCACAAAGCCAAAAAGAAAAGCAAAGGCGTATTGGACGGTGACATCAGCCATGTGGTTTTTGGGTCATAGGACATCTTGAGAAGGAGCCCACAGCGTAAGTCACGTGAGTTCAAAGCTCTGACTCTGTCAGAATTGATGAGGCAAAGTGGTTTCCATCTCTGCTTTTGCACAGAAATTTGATTAAAATCTGCTAAAAAACCACCTCAAGCGAGCCTATCAGCTTGTATTCAAAGCAGAGAAAGTGTATTTGTCTGTTTCCATCAACATATTCTAATGCTAATGTAAATGTGGTGATGAAACCCGACTCTAGGCTTCTCTGATCAGCCCCAGCCTTGACCCCCAAAGGGGAGAATTGAATTGATTCAGGCTCCCCTCGTTCATTCAGAGACAATACGTTCATGGAGCTGGAACACTGGGACGCTTTCCATCGTTTTCATGAAGTCATTGTTTACAATCTGTTCAAATGGACATATTGTAAACACGCATGACAATACATTGTGTGTAGTATTGTTCTAGTGTTGTGTTTTTATAAATCCTTGGGAAGGGAATGGGGAGTAAGCATTCCATTGAGTCTTGAATCTCCTACGCTTTTCTGTCTCTTGGGGGCAAAAAAGCTTGTCAACGGTTTTTTTGTGTGCCCAAAGTGTCGGCCTGTACACCCTGTCCCACACAAGTGCCTGGGAGCCAATCAAAGGTACACAAATCAATCACCTGACAAGGGCTTTTCATTAACGACCTTTGGAATACGAGGGGTTGAATGGAAAGGCCAAACTCTATTGAGTAAGCTTCCATCTTGCACTGCCTGTGGCGAGCAGCAGACACTGAGACACGGTGATAAGCTGGGGGAGCTAAGGGATGGAGCTCAGCAAAGGTTTCACACCCAAAGAGGCCTTTGTTTCAACCCATCACATTTGATACCATTTATTTTAAGTAGCTGCAGAAATGTAAATGGGATTGCTTTTCAACCAATCGCTGATCAGCAATGCTGTCCTTTCAGGGCTGGTGTTGTAAAGACCCAGACACACAACCTGCCATACCCTTTTCCCAGGAAATACGCTTTCATTTCATCTCCCCGCGGTGGAGCCACGCCGGCCAGCCCGGGCCCCGGGACCAACTGATGTGGACCGACCGCCCGGCGTAGCGTTCTCCCCCCTCCCCACCGTCTCCCCCGTCTTCCCATCCACCACTAGACCTCATCTTTCATCTTTCGCCCCTCAGAAATCAAAGAGATCATTTAGTCACAGCGGATCAGACACACGCAGTTCATTGTTTCTCATGCAGGCCGTCTCTGTGAATATCATATCAGCGCCCGGCTGTTTGATTTCCTTACTGAACCCCGAGCCCGCAGCTATTGGCCGGTTTCCCCTTGATCGCTTGATAGCACAGGGTGAGGGGGACTGCGTTCAGGAGGATGAGGTGGTGTAGCACAGGGTGAGGGTGAGGGGGACTGCGTTCAGGAGGATGAGGTGGTGTAGCACAGGGTGAGGGTGAGGGGGACTGCGTTCAGGATGATGAGGTGGTGTAGCACAGGGTGAGGGTGAGGGGGACTGCGTTCAGGATGATGAGGTGGTGCACAGGGTGAGGGTGAGGGGGACTGCGTTCAGGATGATGAGGTGGTGGTGTAGCACAGGGTGAGGGTGAGGGGGACTGCGTTCAGGATGATGAGGTGGTGGTGTAGCACAGGGTGAGGGTGAGGGGGACTGCGTTCAGGATGATGAGGTGGTGTAGCACAGGGTGAGGGTGAGGGGGACTGCGTTCAGGATGATGAGGTGGTGTAGCACAGGGTGAGGGTGAGGGGGACTGCGTTCAGGATGAGGTGGTGGTGTAGCACAGGGTGAGGGTGAGGGGGACTGCGTTCAGGATGATGAGGTGGTGTAGCACAGGGTGAGGGTGAGGGGGACTGCGTTCAGGATGATGAGGTGGTGCACAGGGTGAGGGTGAGGGGGACTGCGTTCAGGATGATGAGGTGGTGCACAGGGTGAGGGTGAGGGGGACTGCGTTCAGGATGATGAGGTGGTGGTGTAGCACAGGGTGAGGGTGAGGGGGACTGCGTTCAGGATGATGAGGTGGTGGTGTAGCACAGGGTGAGGGTGAGGGGGACTGCGTTCAGGATGATGAGGTGGTGTAGCACAGGGTGAGGGTGAGGGGGACTGCGTTCAGGATGATGAGGTGGTGTAGCACAGGGTGAGGGTGAGGGGGACTGCGTTCAGGATGATGAGGTGGTGGTGTAGCACAGGGTGAGGGTGAGGGGGACTGCGTTCAGGATGATGAGGTGGTGGTGTAGCACAGGGTGAGGGTGAGGGGGACTGCGTTCAGGATGATGAGGTGGTGGTGTAGCACAGGGTGAGGGTGAGGGGGACTGCGTTCAGGATGATGAGGTGGTGGTGTAGCACAGGGTGAGGGTGAGGGGGACTGCGTTCAGGATGATGAGGTGGTGTGCACAGGGTGAGGGTGAGGGGGACTGCGTTCAGGATGATGAGGTGGTGTGCACAGGGTGAGGGTGAGGGTGACTGCGTTCAGGATGATGAGGTGGTGTAGCACAGGGTGAGGGTGAGGGGGACTGCGTTCAGGATGATGAGGTGGTGGTGTAGCACAGGGTGAGGGTGAGGGGGACTGCGTTCAGGATGATGAGGTGGTGGTGTAGCACAGGGTGAGGGTGAGGGGGACTGCGTTCAGGATGATGAGGTGGTGGTGTAGCACAGGGTGAGGGTGAGGGTGACTGCGTTCAGGATGATGAGGTGGTGTAGCACAGGGTGAGGGTGAGGGGGACTGCGTTCAGGATGATGAGGTGGTGGTGTAGCACAGGGTGAGGGTGAGGGGGACTGCGTTCAGGATGATGAGGTGGTGTAGCACAGGGTGAGGGTGAGGGGGACTGCGTTCAGGATGATGAGGTGGTGGTGTAGCACAGGGTGAGGGTGAGGGGGACTGCGTTCAGGATGATGAGGTGGTGGTGTAGCACAGGGTGAGGGTGAGGGGGACTGCGTTCAGGATGATGAGGTGGTGTAGCACAGGGTGAGGGTGAGGGGGACTGCGTTCAGGATGATGAGGTGGTGGTGGTGCACAGGGTGAGGGTGAGGGGGACTGCGTTCAGGATGATGAGGTGGTGTAGCACAGGGTGAGGGTGAGGGGGACTGCGTTCAGGAGGATGAGGTGGTGGCACAGGGTGAGGGTGAGGGGGACTGCGTTCAGGATGATGAGGTGGTGCACAGGGTGAGGGTGAGGGGGACTGCGTTCAGGATGATGAGGTGGTGGTGGTGCACAGGGTGAGGGTGAGGGGGACTGCGTTCAGGATGATGAGGTGGTGGTGTAGCACAGGGTGAGGGTGAGGGGGACTGCGTTCAGGATGATGAGGTGGTGGTGTAGCACAGGGTGAGGGTGAGGGGGACTGCGTTCAGGATGATGAGGTGGTGGTGTAGCACAGGGTGAGGGTGAGGGGGACTGCGTTCAGGATGATGAGGTGGTGGTGTAGCACAGGGTGAGGGTGAGGGGGACTGCGTTCAGGATGATGAGGTGGTGGTGTAGCACAGGGTGAGGGTGAGGGGGACTGCGTTCAGGATGATGAGGTGGTGGTGTAGCACAGGGTGAGGGTGAGGGGGACTGCGTTCAGGATGATGAGGTGGTGGTGTAGCACAGGGTGAGGGTGAGGGGGACTGCGTTCAGGATGATGAGGTGGTGGTGTAGCACAGGGTGAGGGTGAGGGGGACTGCGTTCAGGATGATGAGGTGGTGGTGTAGCACAGGGTGAGGGTGAGGGGGACTGCGTTCAGGATGATGAGGTGGTGGTGTAGCACAGGGTGAGGGTGAGGGGGACTGCGTTCAGGATGATGAGGTGGTGGTGTAGCACAGGGTGAGGGTGAGGGGGACTGCGTTCAGGATGATGAGGTGGTGGTGTAGCACAGGGTGAGGGTGAGGGGGACTGCGTTCAGGATGATGAGGTGGTGGTGTAGCACAGGGTGAGGGTGAGGGGGACTGCGTTCAGGAGGATGAGGTGGTGTAGCACAGGGTGAGGGTGAGGGGGACTGCGTTCAGGATGATGAGGTGGTGTAGCACAGGGTGAGGGTGAGGGGGACTGCGTTCAGGATGATGAGGTGGTGGTGTAGCACAGGGTGAGGGTGAGGGGGACTGCGTTCAGGAGGATGAGGTGGTGCACAGGGTGAGGGTGAGGGGGACTGCGTTCAGGATGATGAGGTGGTGTAGCACAGGGTGAGGGTGAGGGGGACTGCGTTCAGGATGATGAGGTGGTGGTGTAGCACAGGGTGAGGGTGAGGGGGACTGCGTTCAGGATGATGAGGTGGTGCACAGGGTGAGGGTGAGGGGGACTGCGTTCAGGATGATGAGGTGGTGGTGTAGCACAGGGTGAGGGTGAGGGGGACTGCGTTCAGGATGATGAGGTGGTGGTGTAGCACAGGGTGAGGGTGAGGGGGACTGCGTTCAGGATGATGAGGTGGTGTAGCACAGGGTGAGGGTGAGGGGGACTGCGTTCAGGATGATGAGGTGGTGGTGTAGCACAGGGTGAGGGTGAGGGGGACTGCGTTCAGGATGATGAGGTGGTGGTGTAGCACAGGGTGAGGGTGAGGGGGACTGCGTTCAGGATGATGAGGTGGTGCACAGGGTGAGGGTGAGGGTGACTGCGTTCAGGATGATGAGGTGGTGCACAGGGTGAGGGTGAGGGGGACTGCGTTCAGGATGATGAGGTGGTGTAGCACAGGGTGAGGGTGAGGGGGACTGCGTTCAGGATGATGAGGTGGTGGTGTAGCACAGGGTGAGGGTGAGGGGGACTGCGTTCAGGATGATGAGGTGGTGGTGTAGCACAGGGTGAGGGTGAGGGGGACTGCGTTCAGGATGATGAGGTGGTGGTGTAGCACAGGGTGAGGGTGAGGGGGACTGCGTTCAGGATGATGAGGTGGTGGTGTAGCACAGGGTGAGGGTGAGGGGGACTGCGTTCAGGATGATGAGGTGGTGGTGTAGCACAGGGTGAGGGTGAGGGGGACTGCGTTCAGGATGATGAGGTGGTGTAGCACAGGGTGAGGGTGAGGGGGACTGCGTTCAGGATGATGAGGTGGTGTAGCACAGGGTGAGGGTGAGGGGGACTGCGTTCAGGATGATGAGGTGGTGGTGTAGCACAGGGTGAGGGTGAGGGGGACTGCGTTCAGGATGATGAGGTGGTGGTGTAGCACAGGGTGAGGGTGAGGGGGACTGCGTTCAGGATGATGAGGTGGTGGTGTAGCACAGGGTGAGGGTGAGGGGGACTGCGTTCAGGATGATGAGGTGGTGGTGTAGCACAGGGTGAGGGTGAGGGGGACTGCGTTCAGGATGATGAGGTGGTGGTGTAGCACAGGGTGAGGGTGAGGGGGACTGCGTTCAGGATGATGAGGTGGTGCACAGGGTGAGGGTGAGGGTGACTGCGTTCAGGATGATGAGGTGGTGTAGCACAGGGTGAGGGTGAGGGGGACTGCGTTCAGGATGATGAGGTGGTGGTGTAGCACAGGGTGAGGGTGAGGGGGACTGCGTTCAGGATGATGAGGTGGTGTAGCACAGGGTGAGGGTGAGGGGGACTGCGTTCAGGATGATGAGGTGGTGGTGTAGCACAGGGTGAGGGTGAGGGGGACTGCGTTCAGGAGGATGAGGTGGTGCACAGGGTGAGGGTGAGGGGGACTGCGTTCAGGATGATGAGGTGGTGGTGTAGCACAGGGTGAGGGTGAGGGGGACTGCGTTCAGGATGATGAGGTGGTGGTGTAGCACAGGGTGAGGGTGAGGGTGACTGCGTTCAGGATGATGAGGTGGTGGTGTAGCACAGGGTGAGGGTGAGGGTGACTGCGTTCAGGATGATGAGGTGGTGGTGTAGCACAGGGTGAGGGTGAGGGGGACTGCGTTCAGGATGATGAGGTGGTGTAGCACAGGGTGAGGGTGAGGGGGACTGCGTTCAGGATGATGAGGTGGTGTAGCACAGGGTGAGGGTGAGGGGGACTGCGTTCAGGATGATGAGGTGGTGGTGTAGCACAGGGTGAGGGTGAGGGGGACTGCGTTCAGGATGATGAGGTGGTGGTGTAGCACAGGGTGAGGGTGAGGGGGACTGCGTTCAGGATGATGAGGTGGTGGTGTAGCACAGGGTGAGGGTGAGGGGGACTGCGTTCAGGATGATGAGGTGGTGCACAGGGTGAGGGTGAGGGGGACTGCGTTCAGGATGATGAGGTGGTGCACAGGGTGAGGGTGAGGGGGACTGCGTTCAGGATGATGAGGTGGTGGTGGTGCACAGGGTGAGGGTGAGGGGGACTGCGTTCAGGATGATGAGGTGGTGGTGTAGCACAGGGTGAGGGTGAGGGGGACTGCGTTCAGGATGATGAGGTGGTGGTGTAGCACAGGGTGAGGGTGAGGGGGACTGCGTTCAGGATGATGAGGTGGTGGTGTAGCACAGGGTGAGGGTGAGGGTGACTGCGTTCAGGATGATGAGGTGGTGTAGCACAGGGTGAGGGTGAGGGGGACTGCGTTCAGGATGATGAGGTGGTGGTGTAGCACAGGGTGAGGGTGAGGGGGACTGCGTTCAGGATGATGAGGTGGTGGTGTAGCACAGGGTGAGGGTGAGGGGGACTGCGTTCAGGATGATGAGGTGGTGTAGCACAGGGTGAGGGTGAGGGGGACTGCGTTCAGGATGATGAGGTGGTGGTGTAGCACAGGGTGAGGGTGAGGGGGACTGCGTTCAGGAGGATGAGGTGGTGTAGCACAGGGTGAGGGTGAGGGGGACTGCGTTCAGGATGATGAGGTGGTGTAGCACAGGGTGAGGGTGAGGGGGACTGCGTTCAGGATGATGAGGTGGTGGTGTAGCACAGGGTGAGGGTGAGGGGGACTGCGTTCAGGAGGATGAGGTGGTGCACAGGGTGAGGGTGAGGGGGACTGCGTTCAGGATGATGAGGTGGTGGTGTAGCACAGGGTGAGGGTGAGGGGGACTGCGTTCAGGATGATGAGGTGGTGGTGTAGCACAGGGTGAGGG
>CM051023.1:5852750-5865250 GCA_027704905.1 Muraenolepis orangiensis | reverse complement strand
TTTATCTTTCTGTGTGTCACACAAACACACACACACACACACACACACACACACACACACTCACACACACACACACACACACTCACCATTGTCTCACTGTGTGTGTGGTTGTGTGTTTGATGTATTTTAGTTTTTTAGTTTTTTGGAGATCATCATGAAATAAAGAATGTTCTAGAGACCCCAGAGAGATCTGTCCTCCTCTTATTAGAAATCACAAGCAGTTACAAGTTCATATATAGATATATAGAATTACATATAGAGCCATAGATCTATATATATTTAGATCTAAATATCTATCTATCTATCTATAGATAGATAGATAGACAGAGACTGTCTGTTCTCTAATAAGAAATCACACACAATTACAAATAAATATATGTAGATGTATAGAGAGAGATAAACTGTATGTAGAAATATATATACTGTATATCTATCTATATATAAACATAGATCTAGCAACATGGCTGCAGGTGTGTGTATATATATATCAAAGAGAGACCTAGTGAGGATCAGTCTACCCCCCGTGTCCCCCCTCAGTACATCCAAGGAGCAGAGCCTTCATGCTGAGTGGAGCCCTGAGTTCCTCCTACCTCCACCACGCCTCGTGGAGATGCACTGGACTGGAGGTTAAAGGTCACATTCAGACACTTCTGCAGACGGCTCTACTTCCCCATTGTAGTGGTCCAAATGGCTCTTACTCAGAGGCCTTGAAACAAGTAGAAGAAGAGCAGGACACTAGAGATTAGACGGGACACGGCCCTACAGTCAGTGGTTCAGTAAGTGGTCCTGTGTTATGAATCAAGTTATGGACATATATATGACATAGCTTCTGTTGGAAACTCATTCTGTGTCTCTCTGTTGCTTCAAAGTGTTCCAAGTGTGTATCTTTTTAATCTAAATATGGATCAATGGGAGGGGCTTTTAATAACTAGTAATGAATAACAGTTATAGATCTATATCTATATCTATATATATTTCTCTCTCTCTCTCTTGTCAGTTTCACTTCCTGTCAAACTACAGCGTAGTGAAACCCCACATCAACAGAGTTCACAGACCAAGACAATCACACACACACACATACCGTAGTTATGCTCCTCTATAGCTGTAGTTAAATGAGTGTCTATAGATACACACACACACACACACACACACACACACACACACACACACACACACACACACACACACACACACACACACACACACACACACACACACACACACACACACTCCCTGGAGATGGACTGGGCATTGGTGTGTCCTAACCAACATCTTTCCCAGAAGACCTGGTCTCACTCCTCTGATCCAACCTAAACCTCCATATTTGTAGTCTTTTGGTGGGGGTCTCAGCATGAGGGCCTCAAGGCCCTCCGGCCCCTCGGTGCTTGTGCTCTTCCAGCTGGGTCTGTCCCGGGAGGCGGAACCTCAGCTAGCGGCACGCCAGGGGGCCGGCGTCGGAGATTATGGCCCGCAAGGTGACCACGCACACATAACAAACACACACACACACGCAGACACACACTGGTGCACACACACAGACACACGCTCACACATCCACAGAGTTTCAGCTTTAGTGTTAATGGGGGCCACTGGCCTTTGGAGTTGGTTTACTTTGCCTAACCCTTTGTTAATGATTTGACCTGAATTGAGTGCCCTCAAATGTGTGTGTGTGTTTGTGTTATGTATGTGTGTGTGTCTGTTTGTCTGTGTGTGTGAGAGTGTGTGTGTGTGTGTGTGTGTCTGTGAGTGTGTGTGTGTGTGTGTCCGTTTGTCTGTGTGTGTAGCAGTATGTTAATAGTATTACTGTACAACATGTTTTACAATTGATTTTAAAGTTGGTTTTATTACATTTTTTTAAAACATTGAGATTCCAGGGATCCCTCCGAGTTCCACCAGCAGGGGGCGCAAGAACCACCGGTGGTCCGGTCCCACAGGTTGAGAACAGCTGCTCTAAAGGTGATATTTAAGTGTCCAACTGTGGCAGCCTGATGGCCTGACTGTGGAAGCTGTCTCTAAGCCTGACTGTGATGAAATGTGGACATACCGGCTACTTTTTTGAAGTAGTATTATGAATTAATTGATTCATGTCCGTTACAAGGATATCTATATATACATCTATCTATCTATCTATAGATATCTATATCTATATGTTGATATACATGTATATCTATCTATCTATCTATCTATCTATCTATCTATCTATCTATCTATCTATCTATATATAGATACATTTAAATATCTATATATATATATATATATATATATATATATATATATAACACCCCCATAAGGCCCATAAGACGATCAATATCCCGGAAGGGGTTATGAAACTTAACATTAAAAACCTACCCTAGGAGACCACTAGGGGCGCGCTATGGAGTAGTCGCAAGAACCACGAGGTCCTGAATCCTTATAATAATTAAGCTGTACAACATGTGAATTTGCGACAGAACAGCCTTTATTCTTTTACATTCGAGAGAGAGCTCATTGTTTCAATTTTTTACTATTTTTGTTAATACATTTTAGACAGTATGCCCCCGAAACCGGTCAAACCCACTCCCGGACCCAGTCAAGCTAGCAACCTGACGGCTAATGCTGGCAATGCTGTGGACGAGAATTTACTGAAAGCCATCCGTAACATAGTCCAGTCCATCATTCACGAGGAGAACAACGCACTGAGAGAGGAGATAAGGCGAGCGGTCTCCCCACTTAAAGCGGCTCTGGAAACTTGCGAGGGCACCCTACAGGAACACGAAGAGGGGCTAAATTGCCTGGACTCCCGCCTGGAAGCCATGGAGAAGCAATACGACCAGTTGTATAATAATTACAAGATACTGCAGGCTAAGACAGACGACTTGGAGAATAGAGGAAGGAGATGCAACATACGCATTCTACATGTGAAGGAGGGTTTGGAGTCGGGGAACCCCACACAATTTGTTGCCAACCTTCTTACTGAAATCCTGGGGGGACCCGGCGGTTTACAATCTCCACCGACTTTGGATCGCGTGCATCGAACGGGACCAGCGAACGGGGGTCGCCCACGGTCTTTCCTCGCACGATTCCACTACTTCCAGGAGAAGGAGCAGGTTCTTCGCCTAGCCAGGGAGAAGGGACGGCTGGAGTTCCAAGGCGGACAGGTCATGCTATTTCCCGACTTCAGTGCTGGCCTGAGTAAACGCAGGGCTGAGTTAATCGAGGTGAAGAAGCTGCTCCGGGGGAAAGAAGGGGTCCGCTATGGCCTCGTATATCCTGCCCGCCTCCGAGTATCCTTCCAGGGGGAGGAGAACATGTTCGACACCCCGCAGGCTGTGAAGGATTTCATCGCAAACAAGATGTAACCGGCATCCAGCCCCAGGTTGAACAGAGGGTATGTTTAGATTAATATGCATCCTACAATGCGTGTGCTGCCATCCATACCCTCTTAGCATGCTATAATAGTCCAGTTGTAAGCGTGGGGGACTCATGTTATTTCTAGTTCATAAACTCCACTCTGTTGCCTTCGCCGTCAACTGGTCAATAACAGTGGACATACCAGTATGGTTACTGAAACGGCTGTTTATGTTTTAAATTTCCCGGTTGGAGAGGGTTGACGTTCGCCTGGTGCGCTCGTTTTCTTTCATTGGGTCGCCCTGGAAGACGGCGCTTCTCTCACGTAGGGAAGCGCTTGTTTTCAGGCTTTGAAAATCCAGGGGGCGTTGCCTCGCTAACGTTGAGGAGCGCTTGTTTTCCGTCTTTTGACACTCCGGGGGGCGGCGGTTCGCTCACGTTGAGAGGCGCTTGTTTTCATTCGTTGGACATTCCGGGGGGGCGGGAATTTATATATATATAAGGGGGGGGGGGGGGGGAAATAAATTAATAATAATAATAATAATTAATTCTAATTTTTTTATTTAAAAGTACAATATTGTGTTTTATTATTATTAAGGTTTATTATTGTAGTTATTTTTTTGTTTTTTTTATTATTATTATTTTTTAGGTGCTCTTATTTTTATAATATTGCTTTTTTGATAACATTATTTGTTTATTTTGCTCTCACTTTTATCTTGTGTGTGGAGAGTAGTTGTTTGGTTGCAATGTTCAAATGCATGGGGTATAACTTTGGACAATATTCTTTTAATTGTAGGACCAGGGTTCTATTGAGTGTTGTGTTCTCCAGAGAAGCTACAAAAGCTTGGGCTTTTTTGGTTGTCTTAGAGATGACATGGGGGGATATTGGGGAGGGGGGGTCAATGTTTTGTTATCTGTGTTCTGGTTTGTTTTTTTGTTTTTGTTTCACATCTTCTCTTGCTCTGAAGTCATACAACTGTTCTTTTTCATACAATCTACCTGTGCAACGTGTGTGCAGGGTCTTTCATATTCTCCCCAGTGAGTCAGGATGGTGACACCCTCCACTACAACCTCGAAAGTTAATGGTTGCCAAGTCAACCTTATCAGTTGGAATGTCAGAGGACTGAACCGTCCACTCAAGTGTAATAAGGTATTGTCTCATCTTCTGTACCTCAAGGTGAATATAGCTTTTCTTCAGGAAACTCATCTGAGAAATGCATCCCACTCGAGAATTAGGAGAAACTGGGTTGGTCAATTATTCCATTCAACGTTTAACAATACAGCACGGGGTGTCGCGATTCTTATTCATAGATCTACCCCATTTATTGTCTCAGGTGTCAACACTGATCCACAGGGTCGCTATGTGGTAGTGGTGGGCTCGTTATATAATACCCCTCTCATTTTGGCAAATGTGTACGCCCCTAATTGGGATGATAGTACATTCTTCAAAAAATTCCTTTACTCCTTGCCCAATATAGATACACATCAGTTGATCCTTGGGGGAGATATGAATACCACAATGGACCCAATGTTGGATAGATCCTCGACAAGATCCTGTGTTATGTCAAAGTCCTCTTTGGTTCTAAAGTCGTACTTGGAGTCATACGGTGCTGTTGATGCTTGGCGATCTCTCTTTCCATTAGCTAGACAATATTCTTTCTTTTCTCCTGTTCACCAAACGTATTCACGGATTGATTATTTTTTTGTTGACCAAAAACTGTTTCCTAATGTTAAGACCTGCACATATAATAGTATAGTAATTTCGGATCACAGTCCCCTCACTCTAGAGCTCAACTTTCCAAACCAGCACTCGGTTTACACATGGCGTCTCAGTCCCCTATTACTGTCTGATAACGGTTTTGTCCAACATATTTCGCAGCAAATTGACATTTTCCTGGAAACAAATATGACTGCTGATGTAACATTCGGCACTATTTGGGAGAGCTTAAAGGCATTTCTACGGGGCCATATAATTTCGTACTGTTCGTTTATTAGAAAGCAGAAAGAAAAGCGCTTAACTGAATTAGCGGCTCTCATTAAGAAGCTGGATCAGCAGCACTCAATGGCACCGTCTCCAGACCTTTATAAACAAAGACTAAATTTACAAACGGAATTCAATTTACTCTCCACTAAGCAGACTGAACAGCTGATGCACAGATCCAGACAGTCATGGTATGAGCATGGGGACAAACCATCCAAGATTTTAGCTCACCAAATTCGTAAATCGGAAGCTTTGCATATGATCCCTGAAATTGAAACCCAATCTGGACACGCCTCTAAGGACCCTAAAATAATAAATGAGAGTTTCCAACATTTTTATTCTAAACTTTATAATTCAGACTCGTTAAAAAACCCTGAAGTGTTTGATGCATTTTTTGGGGACCTGGTGTTTCCAACTCTGGGGGACGATGACAGAAGTGAACTTGATCAGCATATTACCTTAGAAGAAATCAAATTGGCTATTAAATCAATGCAGTCTGGTAAATCACCCGGTCCAGATGGCTTTCCGGTGGAATTCTTTAAGGTATTCAGTGACAAACTGTCTCCGCTCTTGCTGGACATGTACTCGGAATCCTTCAACTCGGAGTGCCTGCCTCCTACTCTCCAGCAAGCGACAATTTCACTTCTGTTAAAATCAAATAAAGACCCATTGCAATGTTCGTCGTATCGCCCAATATCACTTTTGAATGTCGACTGTAAAATACTGTCTAAAACTCTAGCTCTCAGATTAGAACACGTGTTGCCTTCTATGATATCTCCGGATCAGACAGGATTCGTAAAGGGCAGACAGGGCTTCTTTAATTTGCGTAGGCTATTTAATATTTTATATACCCCTTCATCTTCGACACCTGAGATTGTTCTGTCACTGGATGCCGAAAAGGCGTTTGATAGGGTGGAGTGGGATTATTTGCTTTATTCTCTTGGAAAATTCGGTCTAGGTGAAAGGTACATTTCGTGGGTAAGGCTCTTGTATAACTCGCCCATGGCTCGTGTCAAGACAAATGATGTATGCTCCCCCTATTTTCCACTTAATCGTGGAACCAGACAGGGGTGCCCATTGTCCCCTCTCCTGTTTGCGATATCTATAGAACCTTTAGCTTGCGAACGGAGGACAGGATCAGGGGAATTCACAGGGCTGGCCTAGAACACAAATTATCCCTCTATGCTGACGACCTGTTACTTTATGTGTCTGACCCCTTGGAATCGCTTCCCCATGCTCTTACCATTTTCAGAGATTTCGGCTGTATCTCTGGATATAAATTGAATATGCACAAAAGCGAGTTGTTAGCCGTTAACAGTGAAGCTAAGGAGATCTCATTTGAGGCATTTCAATTTAAGGTGGTAGCGGATCATCTGACTTATCTGGGCATCAAGGTTACTCGCTTACATGAAAATCTATACGAGAAAAATTTCACACCACTCCTGGAGCGTACTAAATCAGACCTTCAAAGATGGGACAGGCTTCCTTTATCAGTAATTGGTTGTGTTAGCGTTGTTAAAATGAATGTCCTGCCCAAATTCTTATATATCTTTCAGTGCGCCCCAGTTTATTTACCGAGACAATTCTTTGACACATTAGATAAACAGATCTCTGCATTCATTTGGAACGGCAAACTTCCAAGGATTAGGAAGCAATTTTTACAAGAGACAAAGCGGTCAGGGGGGCTGGCTTTGCCAAATTTTCAATTTTATTATTGGGCAGCAAACACACGTAATATTCTTTACTGGATGGGGGATCTGTCGACTGAGACTCCAGCGTGGTTGCATATTGAGTCCTCTCACTGCGGAAAAACCTCATTGCAAGCTTTGATTAGTTCCGCCCTTCCGTTGAAATTAGACGCTTACCGATATAACCCGATAGTGCATCACTCTCTTAGAATCTGGATACAATGTAGGAAAAGGTTCGGTCTACAATCAATGTCGTCTCGGGCACCAATCCCCTGTAATCATATGTTCCCACCGTCCCTATTGGACTCTGCCTTTAAGATCTGGAGCAATAAGGGTATATCTAGTTTTAAAGATCTGTATATTGACAAGGTTTTTGCCTCTTTTACTCAGCTGACTCAAAAACATGACATCCCTCGGACTCACTTTTTCCGTTATATGCAAATTCGTGACTTTGTACGCAACAGATGTCCTCAATTTCCAAATATGCCTGAAAAAACAACTTTAGATGAATTTCTAGATGTTAACGTATACAGAAGGGGAGCGATTGGAGTATTGTATGATATGTTGTCGACCCTACATTCCCCTTCTCTCACTATTATTAAGTCTCATTGGGAGGATGATCTCTCTGTGGAATTTTCAGATGAACAATGGCAATCTATTCTCCGGAATGTTCACTCCTCCTCGATATGTGCCAGACATGGGCTCCTGCAGTTTAAGGTGTTACACCGTCTGCATTTCTCAAAGGAGAAGTTGGCTAAGATTTATCCAGGGACAGATCCTTTGTGCAATAGGTGCAAGACGATGACGGGCTCTCTCGTTCATACATTCTGGACTTGTCCAAATTTATATAACTATTGGACATCTATATTTGATACTTTTTCTGTAATATTTGGAATCAAAATTGACCCTTCCCCTACAATCGCAATCTTTGGAGTGGCACCAGAGGATATGCCTATTCCCATAAAATACTCGAAAGTCATTGCTTTCACTACCCTAATTGCTAGGCGTCTAATACTTATGATGTGGAAGCAGGAGGCCTCTCCCACACATGTCCAATGGACCAGAGATGTGATGGGGTTCCTACACTTGGAAAAGATGAGATGCACCTTAGGAGGCTCTACGGATAGATTCTATAAGACATGGCAACCCTTTTTGACTTATATGGAACATGTAAAGATGTGTACACTTCCATAGTTGACTCTGTGGGACTATGTTGGGACTTCGGGGCAAGTTGAGACACGTGTAAGAGATATTGAAGATGTGAATGTGTTTTTGTTTTGTTGCGTTTGACTTATTTTCGTATCTGTGTATGTCTCTGTTGGTTTTGGTTTATGTTGGTTTAGGTTTATGTTGTGTTTGTCAAATGTTTGTCTGAGCTGAATCCGGGGGGGGCGGGTGGGAGGGAATGGGGGGGCGCTGATGGGAGGGAACTGGTGGGAGGGATTGGGGGTGGAAAAAATAACCAAAGTGGATTATACATGTCTTTCTGTTTGATTCTGACCATATCCTGTATCCATGCTGGTTGAAAATGAAAATAAAATTATAAAAAAAAAAAAAAAAAACCTACCCTAAATGAGCTAACACCAATTCAAATGTTTAGTAAACCTGTGTCCGTCTTAAATGGAGTATAGTAAAGTGAGACGACTCTATGGTTTATGGTCCAACAATGTGTGTCTTTCTAATACACATCAAGTATTTGGCTTTGGTCTTAATCACCTACTCAGGGTTCCTGAGGAGAGGTTTATGACTACACCAAGGTTTAGGAGAAACCTGGATAAGAGCAGACGTTTGAGTGTGTGTGTTAAACTCTTTAGGAGCAAAGAGAGCCAAATGTATTCTATTGACTCAAAATTACATATATTATTTATCCAAAACAAATGGTATAATTTAAATGCCCCCTAAATGATAAAATGTACTCCTTGCAACTATTTTCAAAGGTCAATTGAAATTAAATGAACTTTAGGAGTAAAGAAATAATCATTTATATCAGGCATCTACGCGGGCAGCACGTCAGGGCTTGACTGGTTTACCGTCTGGCATCTATGTGGGCAGCCCCAGAGGGCTTAAATTGAAGCCCCAGCTCATTCAGGTAGTGCATTTTGCTCAGGGAGTTGGCTGCATTCAGACCAGGAACGTGATAGCCCAATGGTATGTTTACATGCGCCTTCCCTGGTTCCTTTATTTACATTTACATTTACATTTAGGGCATTTGGCAGACGCTTTTATCCAAAGCGACTTACAAGGTTACAAGGGCTTTATGTGTTTTGCTTGCTTTATGTTCATGTGCTTTGCTTATGTTAGCTGTTAGCTCCCTAGCATGTTAGCTAGCATGTTAGCATGTTAGCTCTGCTCAGCATGAAATGTTTGCAACATGTGGCCCCGGTGCACCCTGGGAAATGGTGTTCCTGCGGTCTGTAGTGTATACGTGGGCTGTAGGCCTGCAATGTTTGACATTACAACAGTTTGAATATATTGTTTGAACATTTTGATGCATGACATTCATCACATGGTTAAGTTTAAAGAATAATGTTTATTATTGGTAAATGCTGAATGAATGTTCTTAATGGGAATGCATTTGGTAATTGTTTATTTGAATGAACTGATATTATTATAGCCTATGTATTATGTTGATTTTGAAACATTTCCTTTCATTCCATTTCAGGTTTATAACCTGCTGTTGTGACAACCATTTGTCAAACCAAATAAACGACAAACAAAGGTCAAAGAAAAGTCAGAGTTATATCCTTCCTTGATCACGTTGCCTGAGCCCTTCAAGTGGGGAAAACAAAAACAAACTTGACAGTTATAAACCACAAGCCCAAGCGTCCAGCCGAATCTGCCCCGAATAGTATTGCCCGGAAGAGGAGCGCCACGGCGGGAGGGAAAGGTCCAACGGACCCCCTGCCAGTGTCGGAGAAACCTTGGGCAGCTCTAAGAAAGGGTGATGGATTCCGTTGTGCTGGAAGCCCTAAAGGGAAAGCGCTCGGTCGCGCAGACTGCCTTCAGTAAGAGGACCAGGCTGAATTAGAAGCGCTGGATTTGAAGGAGTTACTAGCGGAGGACTTTGATGTGCAGAGAGAGAGCCTGGGCGAGAAAATCCACAGGTTCGGGCAGAAAATGGCTGCTTGGGAAGGTCTTGTCTCCAGCACCAAGACAAAGGAGCTTAAAAAGCAAGAAGACGGGCTAAGAGACTTACAGAGTGACTGGGAGCGGAAATGGCGGCGGATGAACCTGAAGTCACGAAAGGGCTTTGCTTGGAGCGAGGAGGAGGAAGAGGAGAGGTTAAGTGCCAGCCCATCCAGATCCGCTTGGATCCATTAGAGATGATCAACCTCTCTCTCTCAGTGAGCCTCCCGGTGTCAAGCAGGAAATCGCTGCAGGTTATGTAAACCCGCTCGGTCCGTCGGGGCCACTTCCAAGAAGTTCTGGAGCCGGTATCCAGTCTCTGGCTGGGACCAGCGCTGCACCAAATGTCGCTGGCACACTGCTAGGGTACCCAAATGCTCCACAAGGCATCTTTCCTTATATGCAACCCAGAGTCCAGTTTCCACTCGAGAGAGCACGCCTCCCCACATTTTCTGGGGACATGGTCGATTATTACCGGTGGAAGGCAGAGTGGGAGGAGCTCGAGCTGCTTGGGAACCCGCAGAGGACTTTTGGAGTGACAAGGTTCCACCTTCTTGCAAGCCTGAGTGAGAAGGTGAAAAGGGACCTAGTCCTATCTAGCTGCAAGTCTGCAGATGATATGTTCAATCGCCTTGCCAACAGGTATGGGAATAAAGCTAAGATCGTCCAGCTGATCGCAAGTGAGGTCCAGGGCCTACCCCCCGTGAAGGGAAACAACCCAAGGAAGGCTATTGAACTGATCCAGGCAGTGGAGAGGGCTCTAAATAATCTCCTGATTTTAGGAGAAGAGGACGTTATAAAGAACCGTTTGGTCGCTCAGTCCCTAGAAAGCAAACTGCCTAGCTCCCTAAAGAAGGAATGGATTGCTCACAAACATGAACCCGCCAATGGGTTTGTTCCCCAGGACCACTTTGAGTGCTTGCTTCAATTCCTAAAAAAGCAGGAGGCAATCCTGGAGGAGCTTGACCAGCTAGAAGCAAGTCCTGGAGAGAGGAACTCCTCGGAGAAAAGCCTGGATGACAAACCGGATAAGGGAGTGAGAAAATCCTTTTCCAGAGCCACTTCAGGCCAAAGAGGTCCTCAGACAAAGCAGCAGTTAAGCTCCTGCACCTGCTGCGGCGATGAGGCGCACCCTGGCAAGCTCTTTGCATGCAGAACCTTCAAAGAGTTGGACCTGGCGAAGAAAAAGGCTCATCTAAGGGCTCATGGCACATGCTGTCGGTGTTTGAGCATCCACCCAAGGGATGGCCGTTGTAACCAAGGGTTCCTCTGCGGCAAATCAGGCTGTAGGAGAGAGGAGCCGCCAAACAACTACCTGCTCTGCCCAAGGCCCACTACTCAGAGGAAGGAGAGCGGCTGTGAGGGGCAAGGTGGCTCAAAGGTGGAGAAGAAAGGCCTGACCAGCATCCAAGAAGAGGCCCTTTCTAAAGTCCCGGAAAACCTAAGGGCAGAGGTCAGAAAGGCGTTTTCTAACAGAGCCTCGACTACAATGTGCACCAATACTGGTGTTGAACAGAAGGAATCCCCAGTGGTTATGATGTTGCTGGAAGTAACAACGAATTCTGGCCAGTTGATCGGCGCCCTTATCGACCTCGCATCGGATACCAATTACAACGCGAACGATGCGGCCAAACGCCTCGGACTGACTGGTGAAAACATCAAGCTGATTGTCCACGGTATTGGAGGGATGGAAAAGATGGTGACGACCAAGCGGTATACCCTACGGCTGAGGGTGAAAACCTCCAAGGGGACCGTGGCAGAACACAAACTGCTCTGCTACGGCCTGGAGAGCATCGCAGAGATAAGCCAGTCTGTCACTCTGCAACAGCTGCGGAAAATCTTTCCTGACGTCGCCACGGAAGACCTGGTCCGTCCTGAAAGTATCGACCTCCTGATTAGCCACAGGGAAGGTCGATTGGTCCCACAGCCAGTCAAAATGCAGGGAGATCTAGTCCTCTGGGATGGACCACTGGGGAAGACTGTCGGCGGAACACACCCTGACCTCTTTGAAATGGTCGATCTAACCATGCACCAGTCCGACACTCACTTCGCAAGATCCATGAGAACATCCTTAAGGATGTACAACGAGGTCCTTGTGGACTCAAGAGGCCTGACTGAAGACCTAGCAAGAAAGGACGTGGTCCTCAGCAACACCACTGCCACCAACAAGGAGTTGTTTAAGTGGTTCAAGTGGGACAGCATCGGAGCGGCTTGTGATCCGAAGTGCGGAAGCTGCAAGTGCAGCAAGTGTCCCCCAGGAGGCAAAGAGATGACCCTTGGAGAAGAACGGGACCTCAAGAAAATAAAGGACTGCCTCACATATGTGCTGGCAGACAAACACAGCAACACTCCTCACTGGGTCTGGACGGGTCAAAGTG
>CM051023.1:5849018-5851750 GCA_027704905.1 Muraenolepis orangiensis | reverse complement strand
GCCAGCACATATGTGAGGCAGTCCTTTATTTTCTTGAGGTCCCGTTCTTCTCCAAGGGTCATCTCTTTGCCTCCTGGGGGACACTTGCTGCACTTGCAGCTTCCGCACTTCGGATCACAAGCCGCTCCGATGCTGTCCCACTTGAACCACTTAAACAACTCCTTGTTGGTGGCAGTGGTGTTGCTGAGGACCACGTCCTTTCTTGCTAGGTCTTCAGTCAGGCCTCTTGAGTCCACAAGGACCTCGTTGTACATCCTTAAGGATGTTCTCATGGATCTTGCGAAGTGAGTGTCGGACTGGTGCATGGTTAGATCGACCATTTCAAAGAGGTCAGGGTGTGTTCCGCCGACAGTCTTCCCCAGTGGTCCATCCCAGAGGACTAGATCTCCCTGCATTTTGACTGGCTGTGGGACCAATCGACCTTCCCTGTGGCTAATCAGGAGGTCGATACTTTCAGGACGGACCAGGTCTTCCGTGGCGACGTCAGGAAAGATTTTCCGCAGCTGTTGCAGAGTGACAGACTGGCTTATCTCTGCGATGCTCTCCAGGCCGTAGCAGAGCAGTTTGTGTTCTGCGACGGTCCCCTTGGAGGTTTTCACACTCAGCCGTAGGGTATACCGCTTGGTCGTCACCATCTTTTCCATCCCTCCAATACCGTGGACAATCAGCTTGATGTTTTCACCAGTCAGTCCGAGGCGTTTGGCCGCATCGTTCGCGTTGTAATTGGTATCCGATGCGAGGTCGACAAGGGCGCCGATCAACTGGCCAGAATTCGTTGTTACTTCCAGCAACATCATAACCACTGGGGATTCCTTCTGTTCAACACCAGTATTGGTGCACATTGTAGTCGAGGCTCTGTTAGAAAACGCCTTTCTGACCTCTGCCCTTAGGTTTTCCGGGACTTTAGAAAGGGCCTCTTCTTGGATGCTGGTCAGGCCTTTCTTCTCCACCTTTGAGCCACCTTGCCCCTCACAGCCGCTCTCCTTCCTCTGAGTAGTGGGCCTTGGGCAGAGCAGGTAGTTGTTTGGCGGCTCCTCTCTCCTACAGCCTGATTTGCCGCAGAGGAACCCTTGGTTACAACAGCCATCCCTTGGGTGGATGCTCAAACACCGACAGCATGTGCCATGAGCCCTTAGATGAGCCTTTTTCTTCGCCAGGTCCAACTCTTTGAAGGTTCTGCATGCAAAGAGCTTGTCAGGGTGCGCCTCATCGCCGCAGCAGGTGCAGGAGCTTAACTGCTGCTTTGTCTGAGGACCTCTTTGGCCTGAAGTGGCTCTGGAAAAGGATTTTCTCACTCCCTTATCCGGTTTGTCATCCAGGCTTTTCTCTGAGGAGTTCCTCTCTCCAGGACTTGCTTCTAGCTGGTCAAGCTCCTCCAGGATTGCCTCCTGCTTTTTTAGGAATTGAAGCAAGCACTCAAAGTGGTCCTGGGGAACAAACCCATTGGCGGGTTTATGTTTGTGAGCAATCCATTCCTTCTTTAGGGAGCTAGGCAGTTTGCTTTCTAGGGACTGAGCGACCAAACGGTTCTTTATAACGTCCTCTTCTCCTAAAATCAGGAGATTATTTAGAGCCCTCTCTCTCCACTGCCTGGATCAGTTCAATAGCCTTCCTTGGGTTGTTCCCCTTCACGGGGGGTAGGCCCTGGACCTCACTTGCGATCAGCTGGACGATCTTAGCTTTATTCCCATACCTGTTGGCAAGGCGATTGAACATATCATCTGCAGACTTGCAGCTAGATAGGACTAGGTCCCTTTTCACCTTCTCACTCAGGCTTGCAAGAAGGTGGAACCTTGTCACTCCAAAAGTCCTCTGCGGGTTCCCAAGCAGCTCGAGCTCCTCCCACTCTGCCTTCCACAGGTAATAATCGACCATGTCCCCAGAAAATGTGGGGAGGCGTGCTCTCTCGAGTGGAAACTGGACTCTGGGTTGCATATAAGGAAAGATGCCTTGTGGAGCATTTGGGTACCCTAGCAGTGTGCCAGCGACATTTGGTGCAGCGCTGGTCCCAGCCAGAGACTGGATACCGGCTCCAGAACTTCTTGGAAGTGGCCCCGACGGACCGAGCGGGTTTACATAACCTGCAGCGATTTCCTGCTTGACACCGGGAGGCTCACTGAGAGAGAGAGAGGTTGATCATCTCTAATGGATCCAAGCGGATCTGGATGGGCTGGCACTTAACCTCTCCTCTTCCTCCTCCTCGCTCCAAGCAAAGCCCTTTCGTGACTTCAGGTTCATCCGCCGCCATTTCCGCTCCCAGTCACTCTGTAAGTCTCTTAGCCCGTCTTCTTGCTTTTTAAGCTCCTTTGTCTTGGTGCTGGAGACAAGACCTTCCCAAGCAGCCATTTTCTGCCCGAACCTGTGGATTTTCTCGCCCAGGCTCTCTCTCTGCACATCAAAGTCCTCCGCTAGTAACTCCTTCAAATCCAGCGCTTCTAATTCAGCCTGGTCCTCTTACTGAAGGCAGTCTGCGCGACCGAGCGCTTTCCCTTTAGGGCTTCCAGCACAACGGAATCCATCACCCTTTCTTAGAGCTGCCCAAGGTTTCTCCGACACTGGCAGGGGGTCCGTTGGACCTTTCCCTCCCTCCGTGGCGCTCCTCTTCCGGGCAATACTATTCGGGGCAGATTCGGCTGGACGCTTGGGCCAGTGGTTTATAACTGTCAAGTTTGTTTTTGTTTTCCCCACTTGAAGGGCTCAGGCAACGTGATCAAGGAAGGATATAACTCTGA
>CM051023.1:5810518-5838518 GCA_027704905.1 Muraenolepis orangiensis | reverse complement strand
GGAAAACTGTTTGCTTCCGGTCCACACTTCCCACGCAGGCCACCACCCCTTATCAAGGTAAACCATACAGGTGAATAGCTCAGGTAGGTCTCTTAAAGGGAAAGTACACAAATCATAAGAATAGTTACAATAACCATAATCAATGAAAACTGATATCATGACTTGTCAATCAAGTTATCAGTTTTCATTTTCATATTTCGTAATATATAGTTCAAATAATTGCATGATACAAACTCAAAGATTAAGTAACTGAAGAATGGCTCCTACATCCCGGCCCCTAATTGTCCATTATTCTAAAAAGGGACAATTATTCTATGCAAATATGTTAACAGGAGTCTGAACATGTCTTTATATAGTCCATGTAGGAATCAAAATATTCCAAAAAGGGGGTATGTTCCACGAAAAAGCGTATAATCCAAAAAATGGGTATGATCCACAAAAAAGGTGTAATCCATCAGCGTATAAACAAAGGTTCGGGCATTGCCCTCGAAAAAGAAAAAACGAAAGTGCGTGAAGAAGTCAGTAGAGGCTAGTCAATGTCAGTCAATCTGCTTCTTTCGGCAAGCATAATTTGCTTCGTCGGATGGTCAAAATCCGGTTTGCAACGTATGTCTGGGATCGGCTGGTTGTGTTGTTGAGGTACTTGAGGACAGACGTGCTATCAGTCCAAAAGACAGATTCCAGAAGTTCCACTTCCAGTTCCTCTTTCAGCATTTTATCAATGCGGACTGCGACCACTGCTGCCGCCAGCTCCATTCTGGGTATGGTCATCTGCTTCAGTGGGGCTACCCGTGCTTCGCCCATGACAAACACAATATGGACGTCACCTTCGAGGTTGGTCAGTCGCAGGTAGCTAGCTGTACCATACCCGTGTTCGCTGGCATCACTGTAGTGATGTAGTTGTGCAGTGTGTGGTTTTCCAAAATTACTGGGTTTAAGGCAACGGCTGATGTGGAGGTTTGATAGCTTGCTTAGATCCTCCAACCATCTCTGCCATGACCGAGCGTGGGCCTCTGGGATCTTGTCATCCCATCCACAATTCATCTTGCAAAGATCTTGCATGATCCTCTTCGCTGGGAGCACCAGTGGGGCGAGGAATCCCATGGGGTCGTAAACAGAATTTGTCACAGACAGAATACCCCTCCTGGTTAAGGGTTGTTGCTTTGTAGCAGTCTTGAAGGAGAAGGTGTCGGTTTCCACATGCCACTGGATTCCGAGGGCTCGTTCCACCGGTAGTTCTTCTCGGTCGAGATCGAGCTTCTTCACTTCCTTGGCTTTATCTTCGTCTGGAATGGCAGACAGAACAGCACGGCTGTTACTGATCCACTTCGTAAGTCTGAACCCACCAGTAGAACAGACGGCTCTGAGATCTTGAGTTAGGGAGATGGCTTGCTCGTCATTCGGAACCGACTTGAGGCAGTCGTCAACGTAGAAGTTCCGACGGATGGTGCGTAGGACGTCATCACTAGCCTTACCCTCATTGTCATCCGCTGTTCTCTTGAGTGCATAGTTCGCACAGCTGGATGACGAGACCGCTCCAAATAGATGGACCGTCATCCTGTATTCAGCTAATGGCTGGCTGAAGTCGTTGTTGGGCCACCACAAGAAGCGCAGGAAATCAACGTCTTGCTTCGTTACTTGGACTTGATGGAACATGCCTTCAATGTCTGCCATGACGGCTACTGGTTCCTGGCGGAATCGAAGGATGACGCCCAGTAATGTGTTCGTGAGATCGGGACCTTGTAGCAACTCATTATTGAGAGATGTCCCATGGAATAATGCAGCGCAGTCGAATACCACGCGAATTTTCCCTTTTTCTTGGTTGTACTGTTTGATGAGAAGTTCTTCCAGGTTCGCTATGGTGACTCGGTTTGACGTTGTACGTGGTCGACCCTGCTTGTCAATGGGCAGGCTGCCGCTCAGGGGACCATTAACCACCCATCCGAGACAGGTTCTCACTGCATAGGGCCCGTTTCCTTTGCTGTTAATTATTTCCCATGGCTCCATGGCTTTGACAGCATTAATCCCGATCAACAGTCCAACTTCCTCCTCAATAGTAGTCAGAGGTACATCTTTCAGATATGGCCATTCTTTTAGACCCTCTTGTGTTGGTATGTTTTCTTGTGAGACTGGTATAGCGAGCTGTGTGTACACTTCAGGGAGAGCAAAGAAGTTATTGCTTTCCAAATCACTCACTTCCAGCCCATCCAATCTGTAACTGCTCACAGGCCGTTCCTGGCCCATTGTCCTGAGCAGTATCTCTGTTTTCTGGCCTCTGGCATCCAGCTTCTTCATCAGGTTCTCGGTACAGAAGGTAGCAGAGCTTCCATGCTCCAGGAACGCATATGTTCTGATTACTTTGCTTCCTTTAGCCATCTTAACCTGGATAGGCAGAATGGCTAGAGCACATTCCTTTCCTCCGGCCCCGGTAAGCCCGCAAGCCTGCAGTGAGACCAGGGCGCTGGAAACTTCCTCACTTTTAGCTGTAGCTGTGGTGGTGCTCTCTTCCTTCCTGGGATTGTCTGTTCTATTTATGTGCAAGAGAGTTGGATGTTTAAGCTGACAAGAGCGACAAGTCAGGCGATTCCTACACAACTTGCTCATGTGTCCTCTGTTTAGACATGCAAAGCAGATTCCCTTTGTCCTGAGAAATTCAATCTTCTCCTTATGAGGCTTCAGCATCATCTTCTTACAGCACTCCATGGCGTGTTCTCCAGTACAAAATAAGCATGGCTTACAAAATGCATTTGAACTGACTTTGCAGTCCGACTTATTTTGCTTCTCCATTTCCACTGGTGTCACTGAAGTTGCAAAACTGCTTCTGCCTTTGCTTCCGGATGACTTGGATTGATGCTGGGGGTTACCCAGCCTTGCTTTAAGGCCTTGTACTTTTGGAGTAGACTCTTGAATATTCCCAAATACTGGGTCTAGAACAACTCTCACTTGCCGTTCCACAAAGTCAACCAGGTTTGTGAATCTTGCTCTCTCCAGGGTTCGTTCATAGTGGCTGCATGCTACAGATCTCCATGCATCTCTGAGCCTGTAGGGTAACTTAGAAATTACCGTTCTCATGTTGGATGGATTGTCCAGTTCATGCATGTACTGTAGGGCCTGCATAGCGTTGCAGCACACACGGAGGAATAATGAATAGGCCTGTAATGCTGCCCCATCCTCAGGTTTGATAGCAGCCCAATCCAGTGCCTTCTGGATATAGGCGCTTGTGATTTTTATTTTATCACCGAAGTGCAGTTCCAGCAGTCGCCTTGCCTCAGCATATCCTCTTGCAGGATCCATGTACTGGCAGCTGCGTACCAGCTCTCTTGGTTGGCCAGTGGTATATTGCTCCAGATAATATAATCTGTCCCTACTGATGTCCGTGTTGGAATCGATACCATGTTCAAAAGCACTTATGAACGATTGATATTCCATTGGGTCTCCTCCAAATGTTGTGATTTCCCTGGCGGGTAGCAATGACAGCCGTTGGTGCACAAGAAGTTCTGTCATTTGACTCTGCCTGTGCATGACAGTAGCTAAAGCATTCTGGTTACTTTGGTGATCGTGCCCTGATGGTGCACCTGGTTGAATACCTCTCCCTAGTGGACCAACTGGGACATGGGTAACATGTGATGGCCTGGGCAGATATGGACCTGCCTGTGACAGGGGTTGACTGTATTTAGTTTGCATGGAGTAGTCAGGTGGCATCCTTGACCTAGCTCCTAGCTGGGGGGCCTGTTGTGTGTCATCGTCAGGCGGGGGTTGATCTTGTCCTCTTTGCGTTTGGTCATAATACTCATTCATGGCATCTATAGGAGTCTTTGCCTGGGATTCACATGATTTGACCTCAGCCTGGGATTCCTTTATTTTGTCGTATTTATCAAGGACTTTCAGTTTAGCATCAGATTCAGCAAATGCCATTTGCATTTCAAGTTGTTCCTTTTTTGCATGCAGATCCTTTGACATCTTTTTCAGTCTTTCCTCTTCTTCCTCTAACTTCCACTTTTCCTTCATGGCTGCTGATTTTGCAGTGAGAGCAGCCCGCTCCGTTTCCAGTGTTATACGCAGAGCAGAGGTTCTTGATTTTGTGGTTTTAGATGTGCTGCTGATGCTGTCCTCAGGTCGGACTTGATCCTGTTCTTTATAATCAGGTTTTATTCTGTTTCGAACATCATCCATAAATGAATTGAATTGATGAACTTTTGGTTTATACCAGTCGTGTTCATCACCCTCTTTTTCATCCTCATATAGTAGTGCTTGAACAGATTGGTGCATTTTCTCGAAT
The DNA here is from genome assembly GCA_027704905.1 of Muraenolepis orangiensis. Taxonomy (NCBI): domain Eukaryota; kingdom Metazoa; phylum Chordata; class Actinopteri; order Gadiformes; family Muraenolepididae; genus Muraenolepis; species Muraenolepis orangiensis. The sequence continues at coordinate 5,834,239 of CM051023.1, read as the reverse complement.
TCATTCATTAAAACATCAAAGGCTTGCAATTGTTCATTCACCTTTTCCACGTTTACGTCATCAAGTCCGTCGAACAGCGCCTCCAACTCATTCTTGCGCCTAGTCAATACACCCAGTTTCGCCCTGCGAGAGCCAATCAATTTCACCAGCTCTCTCTCAGCCTCTTGGGCCTTTCCCGCTTCAGACATTATTTATAATTACAGTTGAAATATCACAATAATGTGTGACAGCGTCAGCGATGCAATTTCAACAATTCACGGATTCAGAATCCTCGCAATTGTCATCCACAGTCCACGCGTAAAAGACGCTCCTGAAATGACGTCCTAATGGATCCAAGTTTCATTCATTCAGGCTTATAATATCCCCGCGGGATTCACATGCAGTTCAGTGTTGCGCAATGCAACTACTACTCACGACCACGTAGTCTTGTAGAATTAGGCTTGTTGGAATCCTGCCGCACTCTTTCTCTCTGGGTCCTGGGTGAAGCGAACGTGTCCTCTTCTTTCAGGCGAAAGACTTTAATTTCAGCATGAGTTTTTCTACTTAATATAGTGGCAATTTACAAATGATTTTGTATTTCCTATTTGCCACTTCCACTCCGGATAGCTTTAGTCTACGCGCACATAATAAAGATTCTGATCCGTCCGTTTGGCTGTCACAATGAATCAATCATTTATTTCCAAGATGCATAACAAACAAAACTACATGCGGTCCATGCGGTGCGGTGCGTTGCGGTGCTGCGTGCGTGCGTGCGTGCGTGCGTGCGTGCGTGCGTGCGTGCGTGCGTGCGTGCGTGCGTGCGTGCGTGCCTGCGTGCGTGCGTTCGTGCGTGCGTGCGTGCGTGCGTGCGTGCGTGCGTGCGTGCGTGCCTGCGTGCGTGCGTGCGTGCGTGCGTGCGTGCGTGCGTGTGTGCGTGCGTGCGTGCGGTAGAAAAACAGTTTGCTTCCGGTCCACACTTCCCACGCAGGCCACCACCCCTTATCAAGGTAAACCATACAGGTGAATAGCTCAGGTAGGTCTCTTAAAGGGAAAGTACACATAGTTTCAAATCATAAGAATAGTTACAATAACCATAATCAGTGTAAATAATATCATGACTTGTCAATCAAGTTATCAGTTTTCATTTTCATATTTCGTAATCCATAAAGCATTTTCATAATTCAAATAATTGCATGATACAAACTCAAAGATTAAATAACTCAAGAATGGCTCCTACACCCTGTCTGTACCTTTTGCCTTTTGCTGGCGTTAATCGGCGTGTGCGCCGATCATTAACCCTGTAACACCCCTTGTTGTAAAATTACAACGTTACCTTTAACCATCCTAAAAAACAATCTGTTATATTTTATCTTATTTTTTTACCACATTTACATAGTCATTGGGTCCTATTGTTCAGTCTCACAATGCTATTGGATCTTACATTTGTTTACAAGTCACGCCTTCTGGCCATGAACTCACACAACCTCTCAAGGTTTCCTTCGAACAACAACTATTTGTTTCATTGGACTGGATTCATCAGATTCAAGTAAGTAATATGTTAACACCTGTTCTACCTGGCTTCTGTCACTCTGCTTTCGGGTCCTATACCTCTACCCTGCGCTGACACATCCTTGGTCCTGTTGGTTTGTTTTCATTTCATTCTGTAGTTGCACACAGGGCATCGCTTTTTCCTCACCAACAATCTCTCCCTCTGGAGCCATCTTATTAGGCGTTTACCACCTCTAGCTGTCTTCTTGTCAATATCGTATTACTGAAAAATACAAACTATTTAAAATGTAGCAGACGTACGATCAGATGCAGTTGTACCGTTATTTCGTTTTTACTTTTCTAGCAATAAGTCGTTGTAATCATTGACTTTAGATTAGTCTGCACCAGAGTCAGGATAAAGGACACTACTGCTGGTCAGTACGCTGTTGAGTTGGACACTACTAACGTTAAGCGTTTACAGGAGTCACAGCTTTTCCCATTTCTCTCATCCATAACCAAATGTAACGTTAACTTAACCCCACAGAGCATATTCAGTTTGTCACTGGATTCATCTTAAAGAGGGCGGTTGAATGTGTTTACAGTTGCCTGTTATACCTGTTATGCCTGCGAGGTTCCCAACCACCCTGGGCTCCATCTCTTCCCCCCCTACCGTCCGGTCGTCGGTTCTGCAGCATCTGTACAACGACTACCAGGTTCAAGGATAGTTTTATCCACAGGCAGTGACCTACTGAACTGCTAGGAGTGCTGCCACTATCATAACATTGTCATTAACATTACACTGTCATACTTTGCTGGACTCATTACAGTTACTGCACTGTTCTGCACTGAATTCATGATGCTGCTGCACTACTGGCACTTTAAAATGCTTTTTAAATGCTTTTTTGCATAATTCAACACACTCCATCAGTCAATTTAATTTTAATTTTTGTAATTTAATTTTTATTGTCATTTTAATTGTGTATAGTTTTGTTATAGTACAGAATAAGTATAGTACATAGTATAGTATATTTTGTTACATTGTAGTATAAATTCAAACTGCAGGAAGGAATGGGGAGTAAGCATTCCGTTCTACTTGTTGCATATGGAAAATCAAAATCTTGAATCTTGAACCTTGAATGAAGGAGTAGGTAGGGGTCAGAGGTCATTAAAGAGTAGGTAGGGGTCAGAGGTCATTAAGGAGCAGGTAGGGGTCAGTGGTCATTAAGGAGCAGGTAGGGGTCAGAGGTCATTAAGAAGCAGGTAGGGGTCAGAGGTCAAAAAGGAGCAGGTAGGGATTACAGGTCCTTAAGGAGCAGGTAGGGGTTATGGGTCATAAAGGAGCAGGTAGGGGTTAGGGGTCATTAAGGAGCAGGTAGAGGTTAGAGGTCATTAAGGAGCAGGTACGGGTTCGAGGTCATTAAGGAGCAGGTAGGTGTCAGAGGTCATTAAGGAGCAGGTATGGGTCAAAGGTAATTAAGGAGCAGGTAGGGGTTAGAGGTCATAAGGAGCAGGTAGGGGTCAGAGGTCATTAAGGAGCAGGTAGGGGTTAGGGGTCATTGAGGAGCAGGTTCAGGAGAACATATCTTTATAATTGAACATGATGTGTGCTGCTAAGTTGTTCCTAACACAAGGAAATCAATAATCACTTCATCAGCTCCAAAAACAAGGAAATCAATAATCACTTTATCAGCTCCCAGCACAAGGAAATCAATATTCACTTTATCAGCTCCCAGCACAAGGAAATCAATAATCACTTTATCAGCTCCCAACACAAGGAAATCTAAGTCTTTCTATGTGTGTGTGTGTGTGTGTGTATGTGTGTTTGTGTGTGTATTTCTATAAGTGTGTGTGTGTGTGTGTGTGTGTGTGTGTGTGTGTGTGTGTGTGTATAAAAATGGGATTGTGTGTGTGTATTTCTTTAAGTGTGTGTGTGTGTGTGTGTTTCCATATATGTGTGTGTGTGTATGTGTTTTTTGATGTGTGTTTTTCTATATATATATATATATATGTGTGTGTGTGTGTGTGTGTGTGTGTGTGTGTGTGTGCATGTGTGTGTGTGTGTGTGTGTGTGCGTATGCTTTTATATTGCGCTTTTATTAAGCAAAAAAATATTATTCTTTATATTTGTGTGTGTCTTTATACTGTATATATGTGTGTGTGTGTGTGTGTGTGTGTGTGTGTGTGTGTGTGTGTGTGTGTGTGTGTGTGTGTGTGTGCGCGTGCATGTGTGCCTACGTGTCAATGTGTGTTGCTACAAGCGACACAGAGACACTGGGGAACCATCACCCTCCCAGAACCCAAACCCAGGGAGGAGGTCCTCCTGGGTGAATGTGGACTGGAAGGTGTGGATGAGTGTCAGTGTGTCTGAGGACCCTCCTCCATCTGGGGACACTCTGTAGAAGGAGAGAGAGCCAGCAGGTCGGTCCACATACACTCCTACTCTGTTAGAGGGGAGGAGATCTATGACTGTTCTACTACCGTTGTACCAGACAGAGTAACCATCATCAGAACAATGAAGACTCCAGGACTTGTTGTTGAATCCAAGAAATCTGTCAACACCCTCTCCTCTGCTAGTGATTCCTCTGTATGTCACTCCTATACCAACATATCCTCCTTCCATCTCCACCTCCCAGTAACAGCGGTCAGTCAGACCCTCTCTACACAACACCTGGGGCCAGGAGTCAAATCTCTCCAGGTGATCAGGATACGACTCCTCCTCTCCAACCACCGTCACCTTCCTGTTGTCCCAGACAGAGAGAGTCCTCTGTGGGCTGTGTTTGGGTCCAGTGTGAGTTCACACTCATCTGATGGGAGAGAGAACCAAAGACATGATGAGTCTACACAGAAATACTCCTGATGAGGTCATCAAGATATGAGCCGTTTGGAGTCAGTTCAATAAACCCTTTAGAAATGGGTGGAGCCGTGAATAACCACTGAGGAAGAAAAAGTACTTGATTGGAAAGTACTCTCTTGATTTATAGATAGGACATCATTAAACGCTAGCAGTTGCCAACATTAACCTTGGATAACTACAATTGTGACTTTGATAGGAGAGGTGTTTCTAAGAATTGGTTGCCTAGTTTCCTAGGACCTAAAGTATGATGAAAATATATATTGTTATATATTATATAATTATAATGTTATAGATTCATTATAATATATTAATATTTATATATTTTATTTATTAATATAAACATTATTATATCGTGATATATATTATTATATCAAATATGTTTATTCACATATATTATGATTAACAGCATCCTGATTATGATTGTCTAATAATAATAACACTCATAATACTCATCATTAATAAATAATATTGTTACAGTAATAATATATGTTGTATTTTACAGAAGAAGGATTCATTGTGATGGTTATGCATTATGTAAAAGATACCAACCATCATGTATCTCATCAATATATTAATATATTGATAAGATACATGATGTCCACCATCATGTTCATTCCCAGTAGGACGTCACCTCCTGCTGTGTGGATGGACTTTCAATCTGAGGAGTTAGTGTGTTGTTGTGATGACTCAAACTAAACAGACACTTACACTTCTTTAGAGTCGACCTCAGGACAGGCAGCTTCTCCATCTCCATGCACTTCTTTACAGCTGGTTTCAGGTCAGGCAGCTTCTCCATCTCCATGTCCAGTGTCTCCTTCAGCTGATCCAGGGATCTCCTCAAGGTCCCTACGTATGACCCACTTTGGTCCAGTCCCTGGTGTGTGGAGGATTCTTCAGGGAACTGAAGCTCTGGAGGAAGTGGAGGGGGTCTGCAGTGTGTGAGAGCTGCTTCACCTCTGAGCTCCTATTGGTCAGATCTTTAACTTCCTGCTCCAGCTCTTTGATGAGGCCTTCAGCGTGTTTCTCTATGGATTTTCGTTTGTCTTGAACTGTTTGTTTGTGATCATCCCGACACTTTTTAACGCAGCTCATCAGAGCGGCGAGGACCTGGTCACCATCGGCTAGCTCTCGGTCTGCGTCTTCTTTGCTGCGAGTTACTGCGTCTTTGATCTCCTGAACATTTCCTTTTCTCTCCTGGATCATCTGCTGATCTTCAGACTCGATCTTCCCCAGCTGGGCCTTCTTCAGCTCATATTCCTCCTTCAGAGGTACAACAGGATGGGACATGTGGTCCCCCTCTGTACATAACACAGACACACACAGACCTGTTCAGTCTGGCAGAAGAGGTCCAGAAGTTGATAAGTGTGATTCTTACACATCCGGTCTTCCAGACGGTCCTGAGGCTCCACCAGCTTATGTTTCTTCAGGCCTGCGACTCTCTGATGTGGCTCCAGGTGGGAGTGGCAGAAGGAGCTCTGACACACTAGGCAGGACTTGACAGCCTTCAGCTGGGTCCCGGTACAGACGTCACAGGGAACTTCTCCTGGTTCAACACAAGGCTGCTCTTTGACCGGTACGGACCGTCTAAACTCGTCCACCATCTCCGATAAGAGTGTAATGAACCGTAGATCGGGTCTTGTGTGGAACAGCTTGTTGCAAAGAGGACATTTGAACTGGACCTTGTCATCCCAGAACGTAGTGATACAGGCTCTACAGAAGTTGTGTCCACATGGTGTGGAAACTGGACTCTTGAACACATCCTGACAGAAGGAACAGGAAAAGTTCTCCTCAGACCAGGAAGATTTAGCAGAGGCCATTCCTAGTCAGTTCAGTAGAATCAAGTTAGAAAAAACCTTTTTTTTTAAACGTATTAAAGTGCTTAGACAACAGTTTTAAGCGGAGAGACAGAGAAAAAGAGTGATGAAGTGAAGGAGATAGTGAGAGAGAGAGAGGGAGAGAGAGAGATAGAAAAGGGGGGGGGAGAGCGAGCGAGAGGGAGAGGGAGAGTGAGAGAGAGAGAGAGAGAGAGAGAGAGAGAGAGAGAGAGAGAGAGAGAGAGAGAGAGAGAGAGAGAGAGAGAGAGAGAGAGAGAGCGAAACACAGTGAGAGAGAGAGAGAGAGAGTAGTACAACTACTACTACAATTACAACTACTACAACTACTACTACTAACACTACTGATACTACTACTACTACTACAACTACTAATTACTACTTATAATACTACTAATACTGATACTACTAACTACTACTACTTATAATACTACTACTACTATTACTTATAATACTACTACTACAATTCATACTACTATTACTACTACTACCACTACTACCATCCACTACTTATACTACTACTACTCCACTACCACTACTAATAAAACAACTACTACTACTACTACTACTACATATACTAACGACTACTACTACAACAACTACTACTACTTTTACAACTACTACTACTACTACTACCACTACTAATATAACAACTATTACTACGATTACTACTACTTTTACTACCACTACTAATACAACTACTACTACTACATCTTCTAATGACTACTACTACAACTACTACTACTTTTAATACTTCTAATACTACTACTGATACTACTACTACTACTATTAACACTACTTATAATAGTACTACTACTACTACAACTACTACTACTCCACTACAACTATTACTACTACTACTTAAACTACTACTACTGCTACTAAAACTACTACTACTACTTAGGACTTATACTACTACTACTACTACTAATACTACATATTATAATGACTGCTACTAGAGAGACAGAGAAAAAGAGTGATGAAGTGAAGGAGATAGTGAGAGAGAGAGAGGGAGAGAGAGAGATAGAAAAGGGGGGGGGAGAGCGAGCGAGAGGGAGAGGGAGAGTGAGAGAGAGAGAGAGAGAGAGAGAGAGAGAGAGAGAGAGAGAGAGAGAGAGAGAGAGAGAGAGAGAGAGCGAAACACAGTGAGAGAGAGAGAGAGAGAGTAGTACAACTACTACTACAATTACAACTACTACAACTACTACTACTAACACTACTGATACTACTACTACTACTACAACTACTAATTACTACTTATAATACTACTAATACTGATACTACTAACTACTACTACTTATAATACTACTACTACTATTACTTATAATACTACTACTACAATTCATACTTTGTAGTTGTATTAGTAGTGGTAGTGGACTAGTAGTAGTAGAAGTAGTGGATGGTAGTAGTAGTAGTATGAGTTGTAGTAGTAGTTTTCTAACTTGATTCAACAATGTGTTCTAGGAATGGCCTCTGCTAAATCTTCCTGGTCTGAGGAGAACTTTTCCTGTTCCGTCTGTCAGGATGTGTTCAAGAGTCCAGTTTCCACACCATGTGGAAACAACTTCTGTAGAGCCTGTATCACCACGTTCTGGGATGACAAGGTCCAGTTCAAATGTCCTGTTTGCAACGAGCTTTTCAACACAAGACCCGATCTACAGGTCAATACCCTCTTTTCAGAGATGGTTGATCAGATTAGACGGTCCGTACCGGCCAAAGAGCAGCCTTGTGTTGAACCAGGAGAAGTTCCCTGTGACGTCTGTACCGGGACCAAGCTGAAGGCTGTCAAGTCCTGCCTAGTGTGTCAGAGCTCCTTCTGCCACTCCCACCTGGAGCCACATCAGAGAGTCGCAGGCCTGAAGAAACATAAGCTGGTGGAGCCTCAGGACCGTCTGGAAGACCGGATGTGTAAGAATCACAATTATCAACTTCTGGAGCTCTTCTGCCAGACTGAACAGGTGTGTGTGTGTCAGCTCTGTACAGAGGGGGACCACAAGTCCCATCCTGTTGTACCTCTGAAGGAGGAATATGAGCTGAAGAAGGCCCAGCTGGGGAAGATAGAGTCTGATGTTCAGCAGATGATCCAGGAGAGACAAGGAAAGGTTCAGGAGATCAAAGACGCAGTAACGCGCAGCAAAGAAGACGCAGACCGAGAGCTAGCCGATGGTGACCAGGTCCTCAACGCTCTGATGAGCTGCGTTAAAAAGTGTTGGGATGATCACAAACAAACCGTTCAAGAGAAACTAAAATCCATGGAGAAACACGCTGAAGGCCTCATCAAAGAGCTGGAGCAGGAAGTTAAAGATCTGACTAATAGGAGCTCAGAGGTGAAGCAACTCTTACACACTGAAGACCACCTCCACTTCCTCCAGAGCTTCAGATCCCTGAAGAATCCTCCAAACACCAGGGACTGGACCAAAGTGGAGGTCCCTCCTCCTCCGTCATACTTAGGGACCTTGAGGAGATCCCTGGATCAGCTGAAGGAGACACTGGACATGGAGATGAAGAGGCTGCCTGACCTGGAACCAGCTGTAAAGAAGTGCATGGAGATGGAGAAGCTGCCTGACCTGGAACCATCTGTAAAGAAGTGCATGGAGAGGAGAAGCTGCCTGTCCTGAAACCAGCTGTAAAGAAGTGCATGAAGAGGAAGAAGCTGCCTGACCTGGAACCAGCTGTAAAGAAGTGCAAGGAGATGGAGAAGCTGCCTGTCCTGAGGTCGACTCTAAAGAAGTGTAAGTGTCTGTTTAGTTTGAGTCATCACAACAACACACTAACTCCTCATACATGATGGTTGGTATCTTTTACATAATGCATAACCATCACAATGAATCCTTCTTCTGTAAAATGCAACATATATTATTACTGTAACAATGTTATTTATTAATGATGAGTATTATGAGTGTTATTATTATTAGACAATCATAATCAGGATGCTGTTAATCATACTTGTATGTGTATTTTATATTCAGAACATGATCTAAAATATATCTGATAATATATGTAACTAATAAACTAATAAACATATTTTATATAATAATATATATCACTATATAATAATGTTTATATTAATAAATACAATTAATGAATATTAATATATTATAATAAATCGATAACGTTATATTTATATATATAATCTATAATAACATATATTTTCATCATACTTTAGGTCGTAGGAAACTAGGCAACCTCTCCTATCAAAGTCACAATTGTAGTTATCCAAGGTTAATGTTGGCAACTGCTAACGTTTAATGATGTCCTATCTATAAATCAAGAGAGTACTTTCCAATCAAGTACTTTTTCTTCCTCAGTGGTTATTCACGGCTCCACCCATTTCTAAAGGGTTTATTGAACTGACTCCAAACGGCTCATATCTTGATGACCTCATCAGGAGTATTTCTGTGTAGACTCATCATGTCTTTGGTTCTCTTTCCCATCAGATGAGTGTGAACTCACACTGGACCCAAACACAGCCTACAGAGGACTCTCTCTGTCTGAGGACAACAGGAAGGTGACGGTGGTTAGAAAGGAGGAGTCGTATCCTGATCACCTGGAGAGATTTGACTACTGGGACCAGGTGTTGTGTAGAGAGGGTCTGACTGACCGCTGTTACTGGGAGGTGGAGAGGAAAGGAGGAGGTGTTGTTGGTATAGGAGTGACATACAGAGGAATCAAAAGGAGAGGACAGGGTGATGACAGCTGTCTCGGATGGAACAACAAGTCCTGGTTTCTTGAATGTCATGGTGATCATTACTCTGTCTGGTACAACGGTAGTAGAACAGTCATAGGTCTCCGCCCCTCTAACAGAGTAGGAGTGTATGTGGACCGGCCTGCTGGCTCTCTCTCCTTCTACAGAGTGTCCCCAGATGGAGGAGGGTCCTCAGACACACTGACACTCATCCACACCTTCCAGTCCACATTCACCCAGGAGGACCTCCTCCCTGGGTTTGGGTTTGGGGCTTATGGCTCCTCAGTGTCTCTGTGTCGCTTGTAGCAACACACACACACACACGCGCACTTACCTGCTCCTTAATGACCCCTAACCCCTACCTGCTCCTTAATGACCTCTGAGCCCTACCTGCTCCTTAATGACCCCTAACCCCTACCTGCTCCTTAATGACCTCTGAGCCCTACCTGCTCCTTCATTCAAGGTTCAAGATTCAAGATTTTGATTTGCCATATGCAACAAGTAGAATGGAATGCTTACTCCCCATTCCCTCCTGCAGTTTGAGTTTATACTACAATTTAAACAATATACTATACTATGTACTATACTTACACTGTACTGTAACAATACTGTACACAATTAAAAAGACAATAAAAATGACTATAAAGTTACTGATGGAGTGTGTGTTGAATTCTGCAAAAAAGCATTTAAAATCATTTTAAAGTGCCAGTAGTGCAGCAGCATCATGAATTCAGTGCAGAACAGTGCAGTAACTGTAATGAGTCCAGCAAAGTATGACAGTAATGACAATGTTATGATAGTGGCAGCACTCTTTGGGGTTAAGTTAACGTTACAACGGTACAACTGCATCTGATCGTACGTCTGTTACATTTTAAATAGTTTGTATTTTTTAGTAATACGATATTGACAGAGACAGCTAGAGTGGAAACGCCTAATAAGATGGCTCCAGAGGGAGAGACCAAGGATGTGTCAGGGCAGGGTAGAGGTATAGGACCCTAAAGCAGAGTGACAGAAGCCAGGTAGAACAGGTGTTTAATGATCGGCGCACACGCCGATTAACGCCAGCAAAAGGCAAAAGGTACAGACAGGGCAAATCCAAAAAGGTGGTCAAGGCAAGCAGAGGTCGTCAACAGGATGTCGAGGGTTGAGGCAGAGGTACAAAAAAGGTACAAAACAGGCTAAAACAAGGTCGTTCTCCAGGTGAGGGTCAAAGCACGGAGGATCAATAGACAGAACACAATGAACTTAACTTGATACCAACGTGAGGCTTTCGGAAAAATCCGGGTGATAATCCAGCATTGAGTAACACAACAGACATGGCTTGAATACAGCTTGGTCAATGAGGAGCGATTGACAACAGGTGAGTTCAGTGTGAAACGGCTGACAGGGAAAACACGGAGTGGCATCGCGGAACGGAGTCCGGTGACATCGCGGATCCAGGAAGCCGGTGGAGATCCAGGACTAGGAGCGTGAAGAGCTGGGTTGGACCGTGACAAGAACTTCCTCAAACATGACTAGAAATGAGCCATCTGCATTTTGATTGGGCCAGGGCCCTTGCGCCCTGCATTAACAAGCTGCCACTGATATAAACACATCAATCTGATTCAATGTAGGTTTAAAGCCAAGTCAATTCACACATACAAGGAATTTGCATCCATTTAAAGTCAGTACTACTTGAGTATTATTAAGAAACTAACATTACTTTTAAGACTCTTTTATACCATATATATATATATTAAATACATCAAATAAATACATTTATTCTCCAATAATGTTTTTGAAACGTATACTATGTTTACAGGAGTTATTGAACGTATATTTACAGAATACAATTCATATGATTGGGTTGAGCACACGGTGGTGTTTGCCTCATGTTGAACGTTTTTTAAACCCATTTCTATTGAAGTCTACTTCAACCCACACATGATACTATTGAAGGCATCACAAGGTGGTAGAATCCACATGGAACGTGTCATGTTCTAGCCAATCTAAAGCAGCCCAATGGGTTGTTTTGATGGGCAGACGTCCACCCAAGAAGAGCTTTGAAAAGTCCTTGGAGCCCAAAGGAAGTGAAGGCTTCTGAATGCAGGAGCATCTCAATGAAGTCCTGTTGGATTGGACTTCTCTTTCTGCACTAAATGGGACTTGATTTACAACTTTTTATTCTATTAAATTATATATGTGAATATATATATATGTGTAGGTTCATGTGAATATATGTATGTATTGGTATCAATACATACATATATACATACATCGTGTATATTGGTATCAATACATACATACATAAAAGTAAAGGGGTTAGTAAAAAAGCGATATAAAGACCTATCTTTTTATATAGATATAGATCAATAGATACAGTGTATATATATATATATAGAGAGATATATATATAGAGATATATATAGAGATAAATAGATACACTGTATGTATATATATATAGAGATATATATAGAGATCAATATATACAGTATATGTATATATATATCTCTATATATATCTATATATATATATAGATATATATATTGAGATATATATAGAGATCAATAGATACAGTGTGTATATATATAGATATATATATAGAGATATATATAGAGATAAATAGATACAGTGTATATATGTAGATATATAGAGATATATATATAGAGATAAATAGATACAGTGTATGTATATAAATAGATATATATCTCTCTATATATAGAGATAAATAGATAGTGTATGTATATAAATAGATATATCTCTCTATATATAGAGATAAATAGATACAGTGTATATATATAGAGATATATATATACAGATATATATAGAGATAAATAGATACAGTGTATATATAGAGATATATATATCTCTATATATAATAGAGATAAATAGATACAGTGTATGTATATATATAGATATATATATATAGAGATATATATAGAGATAAATAGATAGTGTATAGATATATATAGAGATAAATAGATACAGTGTATATATAGATATATACATATAGATATATAGAGATAAATTGATACAGTGTATATATATATAGATATATATATAGAGATATATATAGAGATAAATAGATACAGTGTTTGTATATATATAGATATATATATAGAGATACATATAGAGATAAATAGATACAGTATGTATATGTATATAGATATATATATAGATATATATATAGAGATATATATAGAGATAAATAGATACAGTGTATATATACATAGATATATATATAGATATATATATAGAGATAAGTAGATACAGTGTATATATATATAGATATATATATAGAGATATATATAGAGATAAATAGATACAGTGTATATATAGATATATATATGCATTTATATGTGTACGTTCATGTGAATATATGTATGTATTTGTATCAATACATACATACATAAAAGTAAAAGAGTTAGTAAAAAAGCGATATAAAGACCTATCTTTTTATATAGATATAGAGATCAATAGATAGTGTATATATAGAGATATATATAGAGATAATATATACAGTATGTATATATATATAGATATATAGATATATATATATAGAGATAAATAGATACAGTGTGTAAATATATATAGATATATATATAGAGATATATATAGAGATAAATAGATAGTGTGTATATATATAGATAGATATATATAGAGATACATAGATACAGTGTATATATAGATATATATTTAGAGATATATATAGAGATAAATAGATACAATGTGTATATATATAGATATATATATAGAGATATATATAGAGATAAATAGATACAGTGTATATATATATATATATATATATATTGTATTTGATCTTCTGTTATACATTAAACATTGTATCCTAGGTTGAATCCATGGTAATAAATGTACTCTGAAAGGCATTGAGGTCTAGCCACTGAATATTTGAATACACTGAATACTACCACTGAAGAGAGGACCAACAACAAATCAAACAGACGATCGGCTTCTGACAAGATGGAATGAAACCCAGCGCAGAAAAAAGTGTGGAGAAACCCTGATGGAGGATTAATGTGAGTCTTTCCCGTGAGCAAACAGGCTTTAACACCGACCACATTGCAAATCTGTTGGGCTGGACGGTCAATTGAACACCAATTAACGGGGCTAATTAGGGCATTCCTGTCATAGGCTACCCCGATGAGGCCCCGTAGCGTTTGAACACTGATGGGTGAGAGTTGAATTGATGCAGGTTCCCCTGGTTTAACACTACTGCTAACACCTCAGCCTGCTGTTTCAATCTGTTGACAGGATCTCATTCAGTACAAACCATCAAGTTGCACATCTTAAGCCATTGCCATTGGATCCCTACATCGGAATCTGTCCTCTCACTATCACTTTTATTCAAGCTGGAACATTATAAGGGATAGTTCAATTGTTTTCATGAAGTCATTGTTTACAATCTGTTCAAATGTACAGTACATATGGTAAATAATAACGGTGACAATGCGTTGTAGGGTTTTCTGTCTCTCAAGGGGAAAAGGGCTGAATTCCAAATCTCACTGAAATGGACGGGTTGCCTGCATAGGAAAATATCAGTTCTGTATGACAGTGATGGGCGACAGGGGTATGAGCGCCCCTAAGAGACGCCCGGCACCCCAAAGAAAACCATTAGGGATTCTTCAGTCAGGCAACATTGAGTTTACCCATAATAAAACACAAAGTTATGACTATGATGAGTTATGTGATGAATTTCCTAGTAATAACATAGGATGTACTTTTTGAAACATCTATCAGCCTTTGTGCCTCTTGTTCACTGTTCAGAAGAGAAATTAAAACATTTCTTGGGATCCAAAACACCACGCCACTGTTCACATCACATGGTAGGGGTCAGTTCAGAGGCCATGGGAGGTGTTTAGGGTGGGGTCCAGTACAGGTGTCTAACTGTGGCTGTGTAAGGACATGGAACTAAGGTCTATATATCGTGACATGGTTCTGAAAGCTGTGGTGCATAATTTTCGGACGGAGGAATACCAGATCGGACGCCAGGTACATATCAGGTCAAAACACACACACACACTCACACAAGGAGACTTAAGGAATGCCTTAAGAGCCGGTCAGCCGACCAGCGGGTCAGTAGCAGTTGATTAGTCGAGTCGGAGAACTGGCTCGGGGGCGATAAGCGAACGCCCCGGAGAGATTTGAAGCCAACAGTTGAGGTATGTGGCAGCGCTGTGGTGTCACAGGTGTGTGGGTGCCTTGCATTAAGGAACCCTCAGCAGCGACCATGATGGATCGTTTGCTTCCCTTTGAGTCAACACAAAGAGCTTTGTTTGTCTTCCGCGTGGCTCCCCGGAAAGCACCGCTGGAGCCGTTAACAAACCACCACGGTGCTTATCCCAGCTACAATTCCCCTTTAAACCATCACTCTATGTCAAAGCAAGCCGCCCGTGCCACGCCCTAATGCTTATCGCAGAGACTTAAGTACATTTTTTACTTTTGACATTTAACTGTGACATGTGTCCATCATTTTGAACAGCCTCCACCTTTTGTACCCCCCCCTTGTCACTAAGCAACACCCGACAGGCCTTCCACCCGGAGGAGAGGACATCTGGATGGTACGGGAAGGAAGGAAGCCAGGGTGGACACAGGACACGCAATTAACCCCATCCATCCTGGATTATCGCCACGTCAGCGGAAGCCCGGCGACCCCAGGCAAGAGGCTGGGGTCACAGGGACCAGAGCCCTGCGTCCCCCAGGGACCAGAGCCCTGCGTCCCACAGGGACCAGAGCCCTGCGTCCCCCAGGGACCAGAGCCCTGCGTCCCCCAGGAGGGTTGAATCGCCACAGTGAGAGATACGGTGGATCCGGCTCTGATTGAAGCGTGGGTCAAGGACCACAGACAGCCAACCCCACACACTCACACACACTCACACACACACACACACACACACACACACACACACACACACACACACACACACACACCACACACACTCACCACACACACACACACACACACACACACACACACACACAAACACACACACTCACACTCACACACACACAAACACACACTCACACACACACACACACGCAGACTCAGATTTCCGCCACAAGGCACAAAAGGCCGTTAGCTAGCCTAGCTAACGCCTCTTGGTAGGTAACAAAAAAACAGCGTTTACTTATAATAATCTTTATAACACACACACACACACACACACACACACACACACACTCATAATCATGACAAACTTCTTCCACCTCTCCTAAGATATTGGCCTGAAGAACAGCTTAAAGCTTGATATTGTTGAGCTGCGAGACAGCGGTGTGTGTGTGTGTGTGTGTGTGTGTGTGTGTGTGTGTGTGTGTGTGTGTGTGTGTGTGTGTGTGTGTCGGGCAATTCAAAGAATTGAATCTCTGCGCCTAAGTGTGTTCTGTCAATACAAATTCATTGGCTGAGCGCAGGTGACGAATTCCCGCGCCGGTTGGGAAAGTTCTGGTTTGGACCTCCTGGCCTCGACTCATTTTGTGTTCACCTCGGATGCACCGTGGGTAAATAGCCAGGGACTGTGCCGAAGACAAGAGTAGTCCCTCAACGACCTCAAACCACCCAGTTCCTCCACTAAGTGCCATAACATAACAAGCCCGAGCTCAAATAAACCTGAGGCCAAGCTAGCTAAATGTGTTATTGCAATCAACATTCCATACTTTCCCCCGGAGAAGAAGAGCGGGAAAAGGATAACCTTGGGCTTCTAAACATTTAAACAAAGCGCCTCGATGTCTATTCCTTGAGTTATGCACGCGGCAGTTGAACGCCGATCTAAACACAGGTTCTAGTGATTCTGTGCCATTTAAGTACTGACTCCCCCGACATGCTGTACAACAAGGCGTATAATGGTGGAGAACCCGCGGAGAAGCAAGGAGGGACTCCTACAATAGAGTAGGGTAATGCTACGTGGTAAAGTGTCACGCCTCACATTCACCCATTCATACACACCTTCA
This sequence comes from Muraenolepis orangiensis, assembly GCA_027704905.1. Taxonomy (NCBI): domain Eukaryota; kingdom Metazoa; phylum Chordata; class Actinopteri; order Gadiformes; family Muraenolepididae; genus Muraenolepis; species Muraenolepis orangiensis. The sequence goes on along the minus strand of CM051023.1, from coordinate 5,817,456 downwards.
TCCACCGACGGGCGGAGTCAGCCATCAAGGAGACAGCCAGCAGGGAGTCGGGAGAAGTGAGGGTAAGGGACACCTCTGGGGACACTTTTGCTAGGAGGAGCCTGGAGGGGGGGGGGATGGGACCAGCAACCTTCGGGTTGTGTGTGACGACCGCTGTACCTCCTGAGCTGCTGGTCATCATCCAGCGCTCATCTCCTGTCTTGTCATTTACAATAACAAATGATTCTACCCAACTAGTATGTGTCCCGTGTACCGTGAGCCCCCCCCCCCCCACCCTGGAAAGATAATGAAAGTCATAGAAAGAAATAAAGCAAAGACACTGAGGGATTTATGGTCCTTCCCGTCACATTCACAGATATTAGGGCCTCTGTCAAATCCAAAGCTGCACGCTCTCTCTCTCTCTCTCTCTCTCTCTCTCACTCTCTCTCTCTCTCTCTCTCTCTCTCTCTCTCTCTCTCTCTCTCTCTCTCTCTCTCTCTCTCTCTCTCTCTCTCCTCTCTCTCTCTCTCTCTCTCTCTCTCTCTCTCTCTCTCTCTCTCTCTCTCTCTCTCTCTCTCACTGTGTTTCGCTCTCTCTCTCTCTCTCTCCCTCTCTCTCTCTCTCTCTCTCTCTCTCTCTCTCTCTCTCTCTCTCTCTCTCTCTCTCTCACTGTGTTTCGCTCCCTCTCTCTCTCTCTCTCTCTCTCTCTCTCTCTCTCTCTCTCTCTCACTGTGTTTCGCTCTCTCTCTCTCTCTCTCTCTCTCTCTCTCTCTCTCTCTCTCTCTCTCTCTCTCTCTCTCTCTCTCTCTCTCTCTCTCTCTCTCTCTCTCTCTCTCTCTCTCTCTCTCTCTCTCTCTCTCTCTCTCTCTGGTGGCAGTAAACAGTGATCCTTATCAAAGCCGACGCGCGGCTTAAATGTATGCAGGATCTACTACTACTACTACTGGTTAAACGCTAGGGTTCCCATATTAAAGTAGAATCCCACCAGCCAGCCACACATCTCTAAATTGTAAGTACAAGCACCTAAAAAAGATATAATGCGGATAAACGGTGATCAACATTTGTGTATTTTTGGCCCACAGTCATGTGAGGGGCCACCAGGGAGAGAGAGAGAGAGAGAGAGAGAGAGAGAGAGAGAGAGAGAGAGAGAGAGAGAGAGAGAGGGAGAGAGAGAGAGAGAGAGAGAGAGAGAGAGAGAGAGAGAGAGAGAGAGAGAGAGAGAGAGAGAGAGAGAGAGAGAGAGAGCGAGAGAGAGAGAGAGAGAGAGAGAGAGAGGAGGTGATAAGGAAGAGAGGAGCAAGGGAGGAGAGGAGGAGGAGGAGGAGGGGGGATATAATGGATGACCACGGACAGCACTGCAGCAAGCCAGGCTGGTCACCCTCACGTGGGCCTGAGGAGGCCAGGAGGACGGGAACTGAAGGAGACGCCGACCTGAGCTCAAACTACGCCGCATGCGGCAGCAGCGCAGTCAGTCGGAGCCGTGTCTCCCGATACTAAGAGCTTCGGGAGGGCAAAGCCTCGTCCGCCAAAGTCAAAGCAAAGGGGGGATAGGGCTACCGATAACGTAATAACGTATCATTTGTCGTCGGCGTGTTGCTTTCCATTGTTATCCTGTCATATCCTCATAGAACACAACAGCTGTTGTTTTTTTCATCTTCAAATATCTATTGATAGAAGAAAAAAAGCAGGAAGGAAGGGCCAGGCTTAGGAAAAGAACCATGGAGGAACCAGAGAAGAAAAGCACTACTAGCAGCAGACTGGTGGAATCAACAGTAGAATCCACCAGGAGCCAGAGGAGGACATCACGCTCCATGCTATCTCCCACGCCCACTCAACACTCAACACTCAACACTCAACACTCAACACACTTGATTCATCCCCAGGGAAATGAAGGTGCAACAGTTGAGACAGGGGGGATAAATGCACACAAAATATACTAATACCTAAAACTAAATAACAACAAACTAAACTAAACTAAACTAGTATAAACTAAATATAACTAAATTAACTCTAAATTAAATCTAAATGTATTGACAGATGAATTGCACAATTTACAGTATTATTACAGTAATACGTAGGTATATACAATATACAACAATACGTATAGTGTAAATTGGTAGTAATAAAATACTAATAAATAACTCAGATGAATACTGAAAAAGTGACATGTGAAAAGCGAAAAGTGAAATAGAATTTACAGTGCAAAAATTACAGTGAAGGGATTTACAGTGCGTTGACCTCAGGTCACTGAGTCTCCACTGTCCCTCTCACAACCCGAGGTCAGAGAGTCAGAGAGTCAGAGAGTCAGAGAGACAGAGAGTCAGAGAGTCAGAGAGTCAGAGAGTCAGAGAGTCAGAGAGACAGAGAGTCAGAGAGTCAGAGAGACAGAGAGTCAGAGAGTCAGAGAGACAGAGAGACAGAGAGTCAGAGAGTCAGAGAGTCAGAGAGACAGAGAGTCAGAGAGACAGAGAGTCAGAGAGTCAGAGAGTCAGAGAGACAGAGAGTCAGAGAGACAGAGTCAGAGAGTCAGAGAGTCAGAGAGTCAGAGAGTCAGAGAGACAGAGAGACAGAGAGACAGAGAGACAGAGAGACAGAGAGCAGAGAGTCAGAGAGTCAGAGAGACAGAGAGACAGAGAGTCAGAGAGACAGAGAGTCAGAGAGTCAGAGAGACAGAGAGTCAGAGAGTCAGAGAGACAGAGAGTCAGAGAGTCAGAGAGACAGAGAGTCAGAGAGTCAGAGAGACAGAGAGTCAGAGAGACAGAGAGACAGAGAGTCAGAGAGACAGAGAGACAGAGAGACAGAGAGTCAGAGAGTCAGAGAGACAGAGAGACAGAGAGTCAGAGAGACAGAGAGTCAGAGAGACAGAGAGTCAGAGAGTCAGAGAGACACTAAGGAAAACCAAGACATTGTGACCGATTCAAAGACAGGCGCCCAAATGAAGCCACAGGAAACAACTCTTCCAGATTCCAGAAAGAGCGAAGGGAAAGATGGACGGAGAGAGGGGGCTACCAAGAGATCTTAGAATTACAAATCATTGGGGCGGCAGTAGCTCAGGAGGCGGTCGCCTCACAACCAAGAAGGGTTGCTGGTTCGATCCCCTGTTCCTCCTCAGGTCATAAAACAGGTTGAGGTGTCCTTGAGCAAGAGAAACCACTAACCGCTGCCGGCTGTCTCCTTGTATGGCCGACTCTGCCGTCGGTGGATGAATGTGTGTGTGTGTGTATGAATGAATGAATGGGTGAATGTAAAGCATGGCTTGTAAGGCAGTGCTTTAAAATAAAAGCCATGAGAGTATGAAAGGCCGTCCATTTACCATTCACCAAATCAGGAAGCCTCCAAGGCGGGGCAAGGCTCCTCCGACACAGCCAACAGCCTTGAAGAAGAGCCTCCGTTTGCTTTCCTCCTGCACATAATGAAGCGCCCGGTCAGGAGCAGGGAACCTCAGGCTGAGTGAGAGAGAGAGAGCGCCGGCTGCTTCCTTCTCGCACCAAACCAGCCTCTCCGTAGTTCAGAACCCACTTTCTTATTCTGTGATTATAAAATAATCCTAATCCTCTTTGGAAGCGGGGCAGAGACTGCCAAGACTTCACCTGTGCCGTTATAAAAGGAGGGCCTCCTTGTTGAAGATAACCGGTTATGTACGGCACGTGATGCCATAGTTCAGACCGTCGGTCGGACCGGAGTTTGCTTTTCTGTGATTTAAATAATCCTAATCCTGTTTGGAAGCAGGGCTGTAGAGACTGAGAGAGGGCTTCCTTGTTCAAGAGAACACGTTGCAGTGTGTTTGTCACCGGGCTTGTGACAAGACATTCTGCTGGGTTCTACTCTGGGTTCTATGTGTGAATCTGAAAGGGGGGGGGGGGGGGGGGGTTGCCTTGTGTCAAGGCACGTGTTACTAGGTGTGTTAGGAGGGGAGGCAGGCACTGTGCCAAAGCGTCTCTCTCTGTCGTACATGAGCTGAGCTGATCAGATCTGATCTGATCTGTACCCCGTTCATCAAAGGCACTTTGATCCCCCCCAAAAACAAACACTTTCACAGCAATAAGATCCTCATCCTCGAGATCAGCCGGTGAAACAACACTTTTTACCGCCCCCCCCACCCCCCCCACCCTCACACCCCCCCCCCGGCCTCACACCCCCCGCACCCTCACACCCCCCCCCCTCACACCCCCCCCCCCCCACCCTCACACCCCCCCCGGCCTCAAGCCAAATTCATTCATTAAAACACACTTTTTATTGGATTTCCTTTAACTGGCTGGAATTCCGCTAATTGACTCCCTCACTCTGACGTTCTTATCTTAAATGACTTTTAAAAACGGCCCAAGGGGTGGCTGGCTTTAATCCTGTCTTCTACCGGCCCTTAACACAGCAACAAGAACAGCAGAGAGGAACGTGAGCTAAAGGCCAAACGTGACCTACAGCCCTCACTTTAAGGTTCCACCTGTGGTCACTCAGCTCCATGTGGCCAACATCTAATCCAAATGTGTGAGGTGTGATGACTCCTAAGTGTACGCCATGGTTCTATATCTGTGGGTCCCACCGGCTGGAACCTCTCTCTGTGTGTGTTCATACCCATGAATGACCCTGAGAGACAGGAACGGGCCTAGAGGGGCTCTTCTAGTGAGCTGGGTGGCTAACAGGATAGTTCAGTCTGATGGGACTAGGCCCGGGGGGAGGGGAACCAGAAGGTCGCCGGTTCAAGTCCCCGAAAAAAAACCACCTGGGCACTGCCGAGGTGCCCTTGAGCAAGGCACCCCCCCCCTACACTGCTCCAGAGGCAGCTGTATATACAGTAGCTGCCCACTGCTCCTAAATAGTAGTATGGGTTGAATGCACACATTTCACTGTGTGTGTTCATGTACGTATGTACCAATAAAGACCATTCAATCCTCCAGATTTAGATTTAGATTTAGCTAGCAGGCAGGCGAGTCATGGCAGGTGCTTGTCGTGCGTGTGCAGCATGACTGAATGCGTGCCATGTCCCCATTGGAGCGATGCACACGTCATAGGGGGCCAATAGGAGCGGAGGGGGGTAGGAGGGGCTAGATGTGGTCTCGCTAACACTCTCTCGTGTCCACTGGAACAAAAGACTAAAGCGAATGGAGCGACGATCAGAGCCGTTCATAAGTCACCCGCGTGCGTGCGGTACATGAAGAGGAGGAGGAGAAGGCTACCGATAGCCTCATAATACTCTCATCACTCATCACAGAGCGGCTAACTAAAACAGCGGTTGGCATTCGTGACTCATTTATGTGCTTTACCTTGGATTAAAAAATAATAATAATAACCATGTTGGCAAAACAGCGAAGCCGTCAAAACATTCTCCAGAGCAGGTTGAAAGAGAGAGAGAGAGAGAGAGAGAGAGAGAGAGAGAGAGAGAGAGAGAGAGAGAGAGAGAGAGAGAGAGAGAGAGAGAGAGAGAGAGAGAGAGAGAGAGAGAGAGAGAGAGAGAGCTCCAACACACCCAGGCCTGGTTTGAGCCTCGGAGTCAAGCCTGGGAGAGAGAGGGAGGGAGAGAGAGAAAGGGAGAGAATGTGTGTTTGTGTGTGTGCGTGCGTGCGTGCGTGCGTAGGTGCGTACGTGCGTGTGTGTGTGTGTGTGTGTGTGTGTGTGTCTAACCCTCCAGTCATTACAGAAAACCCTGGACAGCTGCTCACCTGGGACACATGCACAAGCGTGCATTGATACATAGTGAGAGAGAGAGACAGAGAGAGACAGAGAGCGAGAAAGAGAGAAAGTGAAAGTGAAAGTGAAATGTAAAAATGTGAAGAGAGCAATTGAGATGATATCTCCATGTCAGAAATGTCCTCACGCATTTGTCATGCCACTGTCCACACACACACACACACACACACACACACACACACACACACACACACGCAGTACTTGAACACTGTGCTATCCATCCTGCTCGACCTCGCCCACCGCTTCACAAATGCATCTACAACATGCCAAAGTTGCGTTTGTGTTTGTGTCTGTGTGTGTGTGTGTGTGTGTGTGTGGGGGGGGGGGGGGGGCACCACCACCTGGAGCCCCTCTTTCACCGCCTGATCAAGGCGGGACCTTTCTCTCTCTGTTGCAATGTTATTCCGCCTCGCCTTCCTCTGCTTGGCATTGGGAGAGAACAAAAGCACAATCAACTCAACTCAACAGTTCACTCGCCATTAGACACTAGACACTGTTGAGGTGCACATCACGCCTCTGATCCCCAGACGCCGGAATATGGCGTGACTGACACTGGTGTTTTGCTTGGCTCTGTGTTATTGGTTTCTCTCTCTCTCTCTCTCTCTCTCTCTCTCTCTCTCTCTCTCTCTCTCTCTCTCTCTCTCTCTCTCTCTCTCTCTCTCTCTCTCTCTCTCTCTCTCTCTCTCTCTCTCTCTCTCTCTTTGTCTCACACCCTCTCTCTCTGTCTTATATAATCTCTCTCTGTCTCACACCCTTTCTCTGTGTCTCACACCCTCTCTCTGTCTCACACCCTCTCTCTCTGTCTAACACCTGCTCTCTCTGTCTCACACCCTCTCTCTCTATGTCTTACGCCCTCTCTCTCTATGTCTTACTCCCTCCCTCTGTCTCACACCCTCTCTCTCTCTGTCTTACACCCTCCCTCTGTCTCACACCCTCTCTCTCTATGTCTTACACCCTCCCTCTGTCTCACACCCTCTCTCTCTCTGTCTTACACCCTCCCTCTGTCTCACACCCTCTCTTTCTATGTCTTACACCCTCCCTCTGTCTCACACCCTCTCTCTCTATGTCTTACACCCTCCCTCTGTCTCACACCCTCTCTCTCTCTGTCTCACACCCTCTCTCTCTCTGTCTCACCCCCTCCCTCTCTGTCTCACCCCCTCCCTCTCTGTCTCACCCCCTTTCCTCTCCCTCTCCCTGTTCAGCAACACAGAGCCTCTGCTTCCTCACCTTCTTCACGCTCTAAGCTCCGTTTCAAATGTTCCGTTAGTCTCCCA
>CM051023.1:5802217-5807217 GCA_027704905.1 Muraenolepis orangiensis | reverse complement strand
AGAAATAACAAAACTACACAAATGAGATCACTTCACAGAAAACATAACACCTCCCACTTAAGTTCCTGATCGCTTGGCTTGATCAGAGACTTACTTCACATCAGAGCTTGGCCACTCTTAACGACACCCTTTTTGTACTTTTTTTTGACGAGTGTGTGTAGACGAGCAAGCATAGTCCAAAGTCAGCCACGTCTCTTGGCAGGTGTGTGTGGTGCCAAGATCGATGGGGCATGGGGTATGAATGCTCTAAGTCTTCATGTATGTGCAGAGTGTGGGGCATGGTGGTAGCGCACGGCGTACACCAACCAGCCGAGAGGGGGGGGGGTTAGGGGTGGTGACCGGATCCAGGGGCTTGGGCGATGACCTGGGCGAGGGGTGTGGGCAGGGAACTGCATCAGGGCGGCTCAGGCAGATGAGTTTGGTCCTCCACGGGGAGGAGGAGGAGGTGCGTCCAGCGTTCAACTTCGATGTGGCAGTGCTTCTCGACATACTTTTTCAGGCGAGAAGCAAAAACTGCTCCACACAGCTCCGCTTTAATCATGTCACCTTTCTGGTCGAGGGGGGTGAGCTTGGCTTTCGACTCGACCAGCCTTACCATGACCCCGTCTTGCTCCGTCTCCCACCGGAGATACAGTACGGCTCCGTAGGATGCCTCACTGCCATCGGAGAAGGTGATCCCCATTGGACGGCCTATGGCTCCCCGGGGTGTGAGGCTTCTTTCAAACCTGATTTGGCCAAGCCTCACGTACTCCTCGAAAACCTCAATCGCTGCTTCTCGCAGACGTGGGGAGAGTGGATCGTCCCAGGTGTCTTTTGATGGACGGTCTTTCCCTGCTTCCTGAAAGGATTCTCTCACCAGCATTACTCCTTTCTGTTTAGCAGGTGAGGCCAGGCCGATGGGATCATAGAAACCAGCGATCTGGCTCAACAGCATGCGCCGGGTGAGAGGGTCGGGTGTGCTGCTCCTGACCTCCTCCTCCCGTAGATCCAGCCCTGTTCTCATCTTCCCTCGCTTCTTTGAGAAGTTTATCGATGTCAGAACACGGAGTTTGTCTGTTTCGGGTTCGTATCCAACCCCCAGCGCCTTATTCTCCTCGTCCTGCATCTGGTTGGGAAGAATCAGGGTACTGGGCGAGGTTGAGCCGCTTCTATTGGGGTCAGTGGAGTCCTCACTCCTCCCACTTTGACCCGTCCAGACCCACGGTTTGAGGGAGAAACCGCCAGCTCTCAGGATCTTTTCAACTCCTTTGGTCGTCTCAATCAGAGTCTCAAGGTCGTTGTTTGACGTGAGAATGTCATCCACGTAGCAGTCTTCTGTTAAGACCCGGCGTTCTGTGACCATGGAAGCAAACTGAGGCAGGTTTGCCGTCTCCCGCATGGCAACCTGAGCAATGCATCCGGCCGGCTTGTCACCGATGTTGACCCGGACGACGGCGAAGGTTTCGATAGCATCCTCCGGGTTGTCTCTCCATAGGAAACGATGGAGGTGGACTTCATCGTCTTTCAGCCACACGGAATTATACATCTTCTTTACATCGCCCAAAGCAGCATACAATCCACTCCTGAATCTCACGAGGACCCCTCGGATTGGATTAAGGACATCAGGCCCTTTGTAAAGAAGGTCGTTTAGGCTCATTCCCTTGAACTCCTGGCTGCTGTTCCACACTATCCGCACCGGGGTCGTGGTCGAGTGCGGATTCGGAGCGACCAGATGGCTTATGTACCATATAGGCCCATGCCAGCTCTCGATCTCCTCTCTAGTGAGCTTCACAGCTGCTCCTCTGGAGATCATCTCGTGGATTTGTTCTCTGTACACCGCTTTCCACATCGGTTCCTTTCCCAGTCGAGCTTCGGTGTTCCGGAAGGTTGCTTCCACCGCACGACGGTTGTTTGGTAGACTCGCTGGGTCCCCTTTCCAAAAGTAGGCTGCATCCCAGTGAGGAGTGTTGCTGTGTTTGTCTGCCAGCACATAGGTGAGGCAGTCCTTTATTTTCTCGAGGTCCCTTTCTTCTCCAAGGGTCATCTCTTTGCCTCCTGGGGGACACTTGCTGCACTTGCAGCTCCCGCACTTCGGATCACAAGCCACTCCGATGCTGTCCCACTTGAACCACTCAAACAACTCCTTGTTGGTGGCAGTGGTGTTGCTGAGGACCACGTCCTTTTTTGCTAGATTTTCAGTCAGGCCTCTCGAGTCCACAAGGACCTCCTTGTACATCCTTGAGGATGTTCTCATGGATCTTGCGAAGTGAGTGTCGGACTGGTGCATGGTTAGGTCGACCATTTCAAAGAGGTCAGGGTGTGTTCCGCCGACAGTCTTCCCCAGTGGTCCATCCCAGAGGACTAGATCTCCCTTGGTTTTGACTGGCTGTGGGACCAATCGACCTTCCCTGTGGCTAATCAGGAGGTCGATACTTTCAGGACGGACCAGGTCTTCCGTGGCGACGTCAGGAAAGATTTTCCGCAGCTGTTGCGGAGTGACAGACTGGCTTATCTCTGCGATGCTCTCCAGGCCGTAGCAGAGCAGTTTGTGTTCTGCCACGGTCCCCTTGGAGGTTTTCACCCTCAGCCGTAGGGTATACCGCTTGGTCGTCACCGTCTTTTCCATCCTTCCAATACCGTGGACAATCAGCTTGATGTTTTCACCAGTCAGTCCAAGGCGCTGGGCAGCGTTGTTCCTTATATAGTTTGTGTCGGAGGCAAGGTCAATAAGAGTGCCGATCAGCTGGCCAGAGTTAGTGGTTACTTCCAGTAACATCAATACCACCGGGTACTCTTTTAGTCCACCTCCAGCAGTGCAGATCGTGGTTGAGGCTTCGTTGGAAAATGCCTTCCTAAGTTCTGCCCTCAGTTCCGGAGTGACTTTCGCCAGAAGCTCTTCTTGCTGGCTGGTCAGCCCGAGGCCTTTTCTATCCACCCTTTTAATACATTGCTCCTCGCTGCCAGCGTCTTTCTCTTGAGCGATGGACTTGGGGCAGAGCAGATAGTGGTGAGACTCTTCTTTGCGGCAGTCGATTTTACTGCAGAGGAACTTTGGGTTGCAACGGCCATCCTTTGGGTGGAAGCAAAGGCACCGATTGCATATCCCATGGGTCTTTAGATGGGCCATTCTCCTCTGAAGATCCATCTCCCTGAAGGTTTTGCAGGCAAACAGCCTGCCAGCGTGTGTCTCATCGGCACAGGCAGTACATGAGCTTAAGCGTGGCTTTGACTGTGACCCTCGTTGGCCTCGGTGGCTTTGGAGAACGCTTTTTTGACTCCTCTCTCTGGCCTTTCTGCCGGGCCTTTCACTGAGGAGCTCCCCCCTCTCCAGGGCTTGCCTCCAGCTGATCCAGCTCCTCCAGGATTGCCTCCTGCTTCTTCAGGAAGCGCAGTAAGCAGTCGAAGTGGTTAAGTGGAGCAAACCCATTCACATCCTCAAACTTGTGTGTAATCCATTTCTCCTTCAGAGAGCTTGGGAGCTTGCTTTCAAGGGACTGCGCTACCCAACGGTTCTTTATTACATCCTCTTCTCCCAGGATCACAAGGTTGCTTAGGGCCCGCTCCACGGCCTGGATCAGCTCAATTGCTTTCCTGGGGTTGTTTCCCTTTACGGAGGGTAGGCCCTGAACCTCCTCGGATATCCTCAGGACGATTTTCGCTTTGTTCCCGAAGCGGTTGTCGAGGCGCCTGAACATTTCCTCCGCCGATGCGCAGCTGGACAGAACCAAGTCTTTCCTCACCCTGTCGCTGAGACTTGCTAGGAGGTGGAACCTTGTAACGCCAGCTGTCCTCTGTGGGTTTCCCAGCTGTTCCAGCTCTTCCCACTCAGCCTTCCACCGGTAGTAGTCGGTCATGTCTCCTGAGAACGTGGGCAGGCGCATTCTTTCCAGATTTATCTGAGGTCTGACGCTGTACGCCCCGGGATGCCCGCCAGGGATGCTTCCTGGTGGTGCGTAGGGGAAGTCCGGAAACGCAGGTGCTCTGGGCTTTTGGGGTTGAATGCCAGGTCCGGTGGGTCTCTCGCCGGACTCGCTTAGCTCTCCAGCAGCGCTTGCTTTTTCATCCTCTTCTCCCCCGTCGAGCATCTCTGTCCGCTTCCACCTTTGCCGCCACCAGTCATGCAGTCTGTTTCCCAGCTTGTATAGTTGCTGGTTGTACACTGTTGTCTTGGCTCCAGAGACAAGACTTTCTCATTCAAGCACCTTCCGCTCAAGCATGTCGATCCTCTCCATCAAGCTATCTCTCAGGACTCGACAGTCTTCCTCCGGCAACTCCTTCAAATCAGTGTTCTCAACCTCGGCACATTTCTCCTCTGCACCGTCAGCGTACAGTTTTATGTCGACATAGGCAAATTTGGACCATAAGGTCTCCTTAGCGAGCTGGAGCGTTTCTGTATATGTGGCAAGGCACCTCGCCGTTTTCTCCTCTGCATGAGCCGCTTCTTCTGCCTCCTCCACTTCTCCCAGAGCATCAACATATTCGAGACCGGTCTCGTGAACCTTTCCAAAGTCCACACCAAGTGCTCTGATCTCGTCGATAAGCGCCCTTTTTTCTAGGAGATCTATAGTGAGGGACAGCTTCTTGGCTCTCTTGCTGAAGAGGGTTTGTGCTGTTGAGCGCTTTCCTTTCAGGGCCGCTAATTCTGCCGAATCCATCTTCCTTTTCCCGCACTGACCAAAGTGCTGTCACACAGAGGGGTCTATTCGGCCTATTCCTCTTCCTTTGGTGCTCCTTCACTGGTCAACACTGATAGGGTAGTGGCAGACTTGGCTCTTGGCTTGACGCGCTCAAACCTTGGTTTATTACTCTTCCGTTTTCTCCCCACGGAAAGGGCAACCCGGTGTACAAAGGATATTACTCAGTTTTCCATTTTTGTTTGTTTATTTTTCTAGAAGGGAATTAGGTAATAAACCTGAAAAGTAAGGAATGCAATGTTCATTTCTCGTGTACATAACACAAACATCACAACTCACTCACCACAATAGCCCAATAACAATAATCATTAACATATCCTATATATT
>CM051023.1:5792217-5794717 GCA_027704905.1 Muraenolepis orangiensis | reverse complement strand
TAAAAAGAGCCACATCATACACACAGTCACAGATGCCCCCTCTCCTTCTCTCTTCTGTTCTCAGCCTTTCTCTGTGCTCCCTCACTCTCTTCCTCCCCTCTCTCTCTCACACAGACTAAATGAACATCTAGAACTTTACACACACACTCAAGATCCTCCCTCCCAAAGACACACACACCCTCACACAGACAGACACACATAGCTCTGCTCTGACAGATTTATTGTAAATGTCACACACCATAATATTGACAGAAATTGAATTAAACCTCTCCTACTAGTATTCAGAGGCCAGTTATTATCAACAATGAACATTGTGTGCACTCTCACACAAACTCTCAGTAAACTAAATGTGAACAAGTTTTTTATCTTCCTACGCATGTTGCTTCTTTAAATGAAATGAGTGGGACTTCTGACATTCCTTGCCTTGAACAATCCTCCACCTTGTTTCAGTTTTTGGTTTTCTGGAAACAAGATTTCAACCACGTCACTGAGGCATGTTTTAACAAACTCCCCTTCATTGTAGGGCTTTTTAGCTCGTGCTATGTTCCAAGCAACTTGATATGATGCAAGCTTTACGGTCTCCGAGTGCTTCCTTATTTTTTGGAAAAACTGTGTCTGCTTTTCCGCCTGACTTTTCAAGGTGTTTAACTTCTGCTTGTGAAGTTCAACACCTTTAGGGAATTCCTGGTGGATGGAGTGAGCATGGAGTGAGGTGAAATGGCGCTGAAGATGTGAAGCCTTGAAATGGGCTAATGACGTCTGGCATAGAAGGCTAAATGGCTTGCAATTGCGTTCTATAAAAAAAGATGAACTCTCCCACTCTACTAAAAACGTCCTATGGTCGTCTTCATATTTTCGCTTAGCTGTGCATTTTTTCCCTGCCATTTTAGGTTTGAACTCAGATGGTCAACTCAGATAGTGCTTGATAGGGTTTTCCCCCCTCGAAGGTGATTGGTTCACTGCATCGCAGGCATTTTGGTGATTGGCTCTTGGGCCGCATCACAATTAGACGCGCTGTCGTGCTCTCATACTGACACCACTCACACTAGTGATGGGAATTCCGGCTCTTTTGAGTGAGCCGGCTCATTTGGCTCGGCTCACCAAGAAGAGCCGGCTCTTTCGGCTCCCAAACGGCTCTTCTATTTGACCACATATACCTTTTATAATTCAATCAAATTGAGCCCTATTTTGACTAATTATTTATATGTGTACACATATATCACTTAAATTATTCAATACATCCTTTGTACTGAAGTATTCAAAAGTAATACATTTTAATATAAATGATTAGCTGTGGCCAATTGTTTTCATTGCATTTCCAGACCCTTGTACCTCTGATAGCACCCAATGAATGACCTGACCTGCTTGTAGAACCAGGCTACACACAGCAGATAGCAACACCTAGAACAACTTAAGCATAGACATTTAAAATAAGGACAGCTACTGTATTTTTGTATATTTGACATTTTTATTTAAACAAAAAGCCCTAACAAAACAGCAGGGCTCTATTTCAGTATAAAATATAGAACAAAAGACAGCAAACGCTGACATCAAATCTTAAAAAATATAAATGATCATAAATAAATAACATAATGAAAATAAATATATTGCAATGCTCAAAACTGCAGCAAATAACAGTCTCTATCATAAAAAAACATCATAATGTATGTATAATAATAATGTATAATAATGTATAATAATGTATAATAATGTATAATAATGTATCATGTCTGTGATGCACCACGTGATGCACAGCATGACGTGTTGGATGGGAAAAAAAAGTAGTAGCTGATACTTGTATGTGTATTTTATATGTAGTATTTCTGTGTAGACTCATCATGTCTTTCCTTCTCTCCCATCAGATGAGTGTGAACTCACACTGGACCCAAACACAGCCCACAGTCACCTCTCTCTGTCTGAGGACAACAGGAAGGTGACGAGGGTTAGAGAGAAGAGGAAGTATCCTGATCACCTGGAGAGATTTGACTCCTATGCCCAGGTGTTGTGTAGAGAGGGTCTGACTGACCGCTGTTACTGGGAGGTGGAGGTGGAGATGGAAGGAGGAGATGTTGATATAGGAGTGACATACAGAGGAATCACTAGGAGAGGAGGGGGTGATGACAGCTGGCTTGGAGGGAACAACAAGTCCTGGAGTCTTTATTGTTCTGATGATGGTTACTCTGTCTGGTACAACGGTAGTAGAACAGTCATAGATCTCCTCCCCTCTAACAGAGTAGGAGTGTATGTGGACCGACCTGCTGGCTCTCTCTCCTTCTACAGAGTGTCCCCAGATGGAGGAGGGTCCTCAGACACACTGACACTCATCCACACCTTCCAGTCCACATTCACCCAGGAGGACCTCCTCCCTGGGTTTGGGTTATGGTGGGGTTATGGTTCCTCAGTGTCTCTGTGTCGCTTGTAGCAACACACATAGAGCACACACACACATAGAAATACACACACACACACACATAGAAATACACACACACACACACATAGA
>CM051023.1:5760018-5783717 GCA_027704905.1 Muraenolepis orangiensis | reverse complement strand
GACATGTTATGATAATGTAATGTTAATGACAATGTTATTATAGTGTAATGTTAATGACAATGTTATTATAGTGTAATGTTAATGACAATGTTATGATAGTGTAATTTTAATGACAATGTTATTATAGTGTAATGTTAATGACAATGTTATTATAGTGTAATGTTAATGACATGTTATGACAGTGTAATGTTAATGACAATGTTATGATAGTGGCAGCACTCCTAGCAGTTCAGTAGGTCACTGCCTGTGGATATAAACTGTCCTTAAACCTGGTAGTCCTTATACGGATGCTGCAGAACCAGCGACCAGACTGTAGGGGAGAAGAGATGGTACCCAGGGTGGTTGTGGTCCTTAGTGATGGAGATGGTCACCTGGTTCTAAAGATCTCTTCAATGCATGGAATCAGTTGAATGTCTTCTGATATCAAACCCTGTGCTGTAAGTGTTTGCTCATTGAGTCCAACTGACCTGAGAGTCTCCAGTGTACAGTGTGGACTCCCCAGTCCAGCAGAGAGCAGCTTCACTCCTGAATCCTGCAGGTTGTTGGTACTCAGGTCCAGCTCTCTCAGACTGGAGGAGTTGGAGCTGAGAACTGAGGCCAGAGCTTCACAGCATCTCTCTGACAGATGACAGCCATTCAGCCTTCACACAACATCAACAGGAACATGTTAGGAACTGGGTTGAAAGAACACAAGTCTTTTACTTCAATAATGAGCACAAGAGAAGTGTAGTCAATGTAAAAAATAGATATTTAAATGATAACAGTTAGCTGTCTAATATATGTACAAATATTTAGCAAAGGTAATAATTAAAGTTTCCTTAAAATGGCACATTTTAAGGAAAAGGATGTTGATAAACTTTTCTAACCAACTCTAAATTCCACCTTACTGTCTATGAGTAGAATATGAATGTAATACAACATACACCTTAAACCACCATTAACAAACTCAGAATTTAACATGTCCTCATACTATCAGGGCAACAACATCTTAAATATGTTACCTTATTTCTCTGAAAATGTATTATTTAGGAGTCTGAATTTATACTTTTATGGATGTACAATAGAACGCTTACTCCTCATTCCCTCTTCGAGTATGAATTTATATACAACTATACTATAAAAATACTATACATAATAAAAATGACAATAGAAAAAACAATAAAGTGACTAATGGATGATATGTACATGTTTTGAAATGTACATAAAGGATATAAAAGCTTTTTAAAGTGCCAGTAGTGCACCAGCATCATGAATACAGTGCAGTGCAGTGACTGTGATGAGTCCAGAAAGTCCAGTGAAGTATGACAGAGTAATGTTAATGACATGTTATGACAGAGTAATGTTAATGACATATTATGATAGTGTAATGTTAATGACATGTTATTATAGTGTAATGTTAATGACAATGTTATTATAGTGTAATGTTAATGACAATGTTATGATAGTGTAATGTTAATGACAATGTTATTATAGTGTAATGTTAATGACAATGTTATGATTGTGTAATGTTAATGACATGTTATGATAGTGTAATGTTAATGACAATGTTATGATAGTGTAATGTTAATGACAATGTTATTATAGTGTAATGTTAATGACATGTTATGACAGTGTAATGTTAATGACAATGTTATGATAGTGGCAGCACTCCTAGCAGTTCAGAAGGTCACTGCCTGTGGATATAAACTGTCCTTAAACCTGGTAGTCCTTATACGGATGCTGCAGAACCAGCGACCAGACTGTAGGGGAGAAGAGATGGTACCCAGGGTGGTTGTGGTCCTTAGTGATGGAGATGGTCACCTGGTTCTAAAGATCTCCTCAATGCATGGAATCAGTTGAATGTATTCTGATATCAAAACCTGTGCTGTAAGTGTTTGCTCATTGAGTCCAACTGACCTGAGAGTCTCCAGTGTACAGTGTGGACTCCCCAGTCCAGCAGAGAGCAGCTTCACTCCTGAATCCTGCAGGTGGTTGGTACTCAGGTCCAGCTCTCTCAGACTGGAGGAGTTGGAGCTGAGAACTGAGGCCAGAGCTTCACAGCATCTCTCTGACAGATGACAGCCATTCAGCCTTCACACAACATCAACAGGAACATGTTAGGAACTGTGTTGAAAGAACACAAGTCTTTTACTTCAATAATGAGCACAAGAGAAGTGTAGTCAATGTAAAAAATAGATATTTAAATGATAACAGTTAGCTGTCTAATATATGTACAAATATTTAGCAAAGGTAATAATTAAAGTTTCCTTAAAATGGCACATTTTAAGGAAAAGGATGTTGATAAACTTTTCTAACCAACTCTAAATTCCACCTTACTGTCTATGAGTAGAATATGAATGTAATACAACATACACCTTAAACCACCATTAACAAACTCAGAATTTAACATGTCCTCATACTATCAGGGCAACAACATCTTAAATATGTTACCTTATTTCTCTGAAAATGTATTATTTAGGAGTCTGAATTTATACTTTTATGGATGTACAATAGAACGCTTACTCCTCATTCCCTCTTCGAGTATGAATTTATATACAACTATACTATAAAAATACTATACATAATAAAAATGACAATAGAAAAAACAATAAAGTGACTAATGGATGATATGTACATGTTTTGAAATGTACATAAAGGATATAAAAGCTTTTTAAAGTGCCAGTAGTGCACCAGCATCATGAATACAGTGCAGTGCAGTGACTGTGATGAGTCCAGAAAGTCCAGTGAAGTATGACAGAGTAATGTTAATGACATGTTATGACAGAGTAATGTTAATGACATATTATGATAGTGTAATGTTAATGACATGTTATTATAGTGTAATGTTAATGACAATGTTATTATAGTGTAATGTTAATGACAATGTTATGATAGTGTAATGTTAATGACAATGTTATTATAGTGTAATGTTAATGACAATGTTATGATTGTGTAATGTTAATGACATGTTATGATAGTGTAATGTTAATGACAATGTTATGATAGTGTAATGTTAATGACAATGTTATTATAGTGTAATGTTAATGACATGTTATGACAGTGTAATGTTAATGACAATGTTATGATAGTGGCAGCACTCCTAGCAGTTCAGAAGGTCACTGCCTGTGGATATAAACTGTCCTTAAACCTGGTAGTCCTTATACGGATGCTGCAGAACCAGCGACCAGACTGTAGGGGAGAAGAGATGGTACCCAGGGTGGTTGTGGTCCTTAGTGATGGAGATGGTCACCTGGTTCTAAAGATCTCCTCAATGCATGGAATCAGTTGAATGTATTCTGATATCAAAACCTGTGCTGTAAGTGTTTGCTCATTGAGTCCAACTGACCTGAGAGTCTCCAGTGTACAGTGTGGACTCCCCAGTCCAGCAGAGAGCAGCTTCACTCCTGAATCCTGCAGGTGGTTGGTACTCAGGTCCAGCTCTCTCAGACTGGAGGAGTTGGAGCTGAGAACTGAGGCCAGAGCTTCACAGCATCTCTCTGACAGATGACAGCCATTCAGCCTTCACACAACATCAACAGGAACATGTTAGGAACTGTGTTGAAAGAACACAAGTCTTTTACTTCAATAATGAGCACAAGAGAAGTGTAGTCAATGTAAAAAATAGATATTTAAATGATAACAGTTAGCTGTCTAATATATGTACAAATATTTAGCAAAGGTAATAATTAAAGTTTCCTTAAAATGGCACATTTTAAGGAAAAGGATGTTGATAAACTTTTCTAACCAACTCTAAATTCCACCTTACTGTCTATGAGTAGAATATGAATGTAATACAACATACACCTTAAACCACTATTAACAAACTCAGAATGTAACATGTCCTCATACTATCAGGGCAACAACATCTTAAATATGTTACCTTATTTCTCTGAAAATGTATTATTTAGGAGTCTGAATTTATACTCTTATGGATGTACAATAGAACGCTTACTCCTCATTCCCTCTTCGAGTATGAATTTATATACAACTATACTATAAAAATACTATACATAATAAAAATGACAATAGAAAAAACAATAAAGTGACTAATGGATGATATGTACATGTTTTGAAATGTACATAAAGGATATAAAAGCATTTTAAAGTGCCAGTAGTGCACCAGCATCATGAATACAGTGCAGTGCAGTAACTGTAATGAGTCCAGAAAGTCCAGTGAAGTATGACAGAGTAATGTTAATGACATGTTATGATAGTGTAATGTTAATGACATGTTATGATAGTGTAATGTTAATGACATGCTATAATAGTGTAATGTTAATGACATGTTATGATAGTGTAATGTTAATGACATGTTATGATAGTGTAATGTTAATGACAATGTTATGATAGTGTAATGTTAATGACAATGTTATGATAGTGTAATGTTAATGACATGTTATGATAGTGTAATGTTAATGACATGCTATAATAGTGTAATGTTAATGACATGCTATAATAGTGTAATGTTAATGACATGTTATGATAGTGTTATGTTAATGACAATGTTATGATAGTGTAATGTTAATGACAATGTTATGATAGTGTAATGTTAATGACATGCTATGATAGTGTAATGTTAATGACATGTTATGATAGTGTAATGTTAATGACATGTTATGATAGTGTAATGTTAATGACATGTTATGATAGTGTAATATTAATGACATGTTATGATAGTGTAATATTAATGACATGTTATGATAGTGTAATGTTAATGACATGTTATGATAGTGTAATGGTAATGACATGTTATGATAGTGTAATGGTAATGACAATGTTATTATAGTGTAATGTTAATGACAATGTTATGACAGTGTAATGTTAATGACAATGTTATGATAGTGTCATGTTAATGACATGTTATGATAGTGTAATGTTAATGACAATGTTATGATAGTGTAATGGTAATGACATGTTATGATAGTGTAATGTTAATGACAATGTTATTATAGTGTAATGTTAATGACAATGTTATTATAGTGTAATGTTAATGACAATGTTATGATAGTGTAATGTTAATGACAATGTTATTATAGTGTAATGTTAATGACAATGTTATTATAGTGTAATGTTAATGACATGTTATGACAGTGTAATGTTAATGACAATGTTATGATAGTGGCAGCACTCCTAGCAGTTCAGTAGTCACGTTGTGTTAATGTTAATGTAATGTTATGTAATAGTGTAATGGTAATGACATGTTATGATCGTGTAATGTTAATGACATGTTATGATAGTGTAATGTTAATGACATGTTATGATAGTGTAATGTTAATGACATGTTATGATAGTGTAATGTTAATGACATGTTATGATAGTGTAATGTTAATGACAATGTTATGACAGTGTAATGTTAATGACAATGTTATGATAGTGTAATGTTAATGACATGTTATGATAGTGTAATGTTAATGACACATTATGATAGAGTAATGTTAATGACAATGTTATGATCGTGTAATGTTATGATAGTGTCATGTTAATGACAATGTTATGATAGTGTAATGTTAATGGCATGCTATAATAGTGTAATGTTAATGAAATGCTATAATAGTGTAATGTTAATGACATGTTATGATAGTGTAATGTTAATGACATGTTATGATAGTGTAATGTTAATGACATGCTATAATAGTGTAATGTTAATGACATGTTATGATAGTGTAATGTTAATGACATGTTATGATAGTGTAATGTAATGACAATGTTATGATAGTGTAATGTTACTGACAATATTATGATAGTGTAATGTTAATGACAATGTTATGATAGTGTAATGTTAATGACAATGTTATGATAGTGTAATGTTAATGACATCTTATGACAGTGTAATGTTAATGACAATGTTATGATAGTGTAATGTTAATGACAATGTTATGATAGTATAATGTTAATGACAACGTTATGATAGTGTAATGTTAATGACAACGTTATGGTAATGTAATGTTATTGACAATGTTATGATAGTGTAATGTTAATGACAAGTTATAATAGTGTAATGTTAATGACAATGTTATGATAGTGTAATGTTAGTGATAATGTTATGAAAGTGTAATGTTAATTACAATGTTATGATAGTGTAATGTTAATGACAATGTTATGATAGTGTAATGTTAATGACAATGTTATGATAGTGTAATGTTAATGACAATGTTATGATAGTGTAATGTTAATGACAGTGCTAGCACTCCTAGCAGTTCAGTAGGTCACTGCCTGTGGATATAAACTGTCCTTAAACCTGGTAGTCCTTGTACGGATGCTGCAGAACCAGCAACCAGACGGTAGGGGAGAAGAGATGTGCCCAGGGTGGTTGTGGTCCTTAGTGATGGAGATGGTCACCTGGTTCTAAAGATCTCCTCAATGCATGGAATCAGTTGAATGTCTTCTGATATCAAACCCTGTGCTGTAAGTGTTTGCTCATTGAGTCCAACTGACCTGAAAGTCTCCAGTGTACAGTGTGGACTCCCCAGTCCAGCAGAGAGCAGCTTCACTCCTGAATCCTGCAGGTGGTTGGTACTCAGGTCCAGCTCTCTCAGACTGGAGGAGTTGGAGCTGAGAACTGAGGCCAGAGCTTCACAGCATCTCTCTGACAGATGACAGCCATTCAGCCTTCACACAACATCAACAGGAACATGTTAGGAACTGGGTTGAAAGAACACAAGTCTTTTACTTCAATAATGAACACAAGAAAAGTGTAGTCAATGTAAAAAATAGATATTTAAATAATACCAGTTAGCTGTAAAAAATATGTACAAATATTCAGCAAAGGTAATAATTAAAGTTTCCTTAAAAAGGCACATTTTAAGGAAAAGGTTGTTGATAAACTTTACTAACCAACTCTAAATTCCACCTTACTGTCTATGAGTAGAATATGAACGTAATACAACATACACCTTAAACAACCGTTAACAAACTCAGTTAGTGTAATGTTAATGACATGTTATGATAGTGTTATGTTAATGACAATGTTATGATAGTGTAATGTTAATGACAATGTTATGATAGTGTAATGTTAATGACATGCTATAATAGTGTAATGTTAATGACATGTTATGATAGTGTAATGTTAATGACATGTTATGATAGTGTAATGTTAATGACATGTTATGATAGTGTAATATTAATGACATGTTATGATAGTGTAATATTAATGACATGTTATGATAGTGTAATGTTAATGACATGTTATGATAGTGTAATGGTAATGACATGTTATGATAGTGTAATGGTAATGACAATGTTATTATAGTGTAATGTTAATGACAATGTTATGACAGTGTAATGTTAATGACAATGTTATGATAGTGTCATGTTAATGACAATGTTATGATAGTTTAAAGTTAATGACAATGTTATGATAGTGTAATGGTAATGACATGTTATGATAATGTAATGTTAATGACAATGTTATTATAGTGTAATGTTAATGACAATGTTATTATAGTGTAATGTTAATGACAATGTTATGATAGTGTAATGTTAATGACAATGTTATTATAGTGTAATGTTAATGACAATGTTATTATAGTGTAATGTTAATGACATGTTATGACAGTGTAATGTTAATGACAATGTTATGATAGTGGCAGCACTCCTAGCAGTTCAGTAGGTCACGTTGTGTTAATGTTAATGTTAATGTTAATGTAATAGTGTAATGGTAATGACATGTTATGATAGTGTAATGTTAATGACATGTTATGATAGTGTAATGTTAATGACATGTTATGATAGTGTAATGTTAATGACATGTTATGATAGTGTAATGTTAATGACATGTTATGATAGTGTAATGTTAATGACAATGTTATGACAGTGTAATGTTAATGACA
The DNA here is from genome assembly GCA_027704905.1 of Muraenolepis orangiensis. Classification (NCBI taxonomy): domain Eukaryota; kingdom Metazoa; phylum Chordata; class Actinopteri; order Gadiformes; family Muraenolepididae; genus Muraenolepis; species Muraenolepis orangiensis. Next base: position 5,775,909 of record CM051023.1, on the reverse strand, counting down.
ATGTTATTATAGTGTAATGTTAATGACATGTTATGATAGTGTAATGTTAATGACACGTTATGATAGAGTAATGTTAATGACAATGTTATGATCGTGTAATGTTATGATAGTGTCATGTTAATGACAATGTTATGATAGTGTAATGTTAATGGCATGCTATAATAGTGTAATGTTAATGAAATGCTATAATAGTGTAATGTTAATGACATGTTATGATAGTGTAATGTTAATGACATGTTATGATAGTGTAATGTTAATTACATGCTATAATAGTGTAATGTTAATGACATGTTATGATAGTGTAATGTTAATGACATGTTATGATAGTGTAATGTAATGACAATGTTATGATAGTGTAATGTTACTGACAATATTATGATAGTGTAATGTTAATGACAATGTTATGATAGTGTAATGTTAATGACAATGTTATGATAGTGTAATGTTAATGACATCTTATGACAGTGTAATGTTAATGACAATGTTATGATAGTGTAATGTTAATGACAATGTTATGATAGTATAATGTTAATGACAACGTTATGATAGTGTAATGTTAATGACAACGTTATGGTAATGTAATGTTATTGACAATGTTATGATAGTGTAATGTTAATGACAAGTTATAATAGTGTAATGTTAATGACAATGTTATGATAGTGTAATGTTAGTGATAATGTTATGAAAGTGTAATGTTAATTACAATGTTATGATAGTGTAATGTTAATGACAATGTTATGATAGTGTAATGTTAATGACAATGTTATGATAGTGTAATGTTAATGACAATGTTATGATAGTGTAATGTTAATGACAGTGCTAGCACTCCTAGCAGTTCAGTAGGTCACTGCCTGTGGATATAAACTGTCCTTAAACCTGGTAGTCCTTGTACGGATGCTGCAGAACCAGCAACCAGACGGTAGGGGGAGAAGAGATGTGCCCAGGGTGGTTGTGGTCCTTAGTGATGGAGATGGTCACCTGGTTCTAAAGATCTCCTCAATGCATGGAATCAGTTGAATGTCTTCTGATATCAAACCCTGTGCTGTAAGTGTTTGCTCATTGAGTCCAACTGACCTGAAAGTCTCCAGTGTACAGTGTGGACTCCCCAGTCCAGCAGAGAGCAGCTTCACTCCTGAATCCTGCAGGTGGTTGGTACTCAGGTCCAGCTCTCTCAGACTGGAGGAGTTGGAGCTGAGAACTGAGGCCAGAGCTTCACAGCATCTCTCTGACAGATGACAGCCATTCAGCCTTCACACAACATCAACAGGAACATGTTAGGAACTGGGTTGAAAGAACACAAGTCTTTTACTTCAATAATGAACACAAGAAAAGTGTAGTCAATGTAAAAAATAGATATTTAAATAATACCAGTTAGCTGTAAAAAAATATGTACAAATATTCAGCAAAGGTAATAATTAAAGTTTCCTTAAAAAGGCACATTTTAAGGAAAAGGTTGTTGATAAACTTTACTAACCAACTCTAAATTCCACCTTACTGTCTATGAGTAGAATATGAACGTAATACAACATACACCTTAAACAACCGTTAACAAACTCAGAATGTAACATGTCCTCATACTATCAGGATAACAACATCTTAAATATGTTACCTTATTTCTCTGAAAATGTATTATTTAGGAGTCTGAATTTATACTTTTATTGATGTAAATCAAGATTCAAGAGATTTATTTGTACAATAGAACGCTTACTCCTCATTCCCTCTTCGAGTATGAATTTATATACAACTATACTATAAAAATACTATACACAATAATAATGACAATAGAAAAAACAATAAAGTGACTAATGGATATGTACATGTTTTGAATTGTACATAAAACATATAAAAGCATTTTAAAGTGCCAATAGTGCAACAGCATCATGAATACAGTGCAGTACAGTAACTGTAATGAGTCCAGAAAGTCCAGCAAAGTATGACAGAGTAATGTTAATGACATGTTATGATAGTGTAATGTTAATGACAATGTTATGATAGTGTAATGTTAATGACATGTTATGATAGTGTAATGTTAATGACATGTTATGATAGTGTAATGTTAATGACAATGTTATGATAGTGTAATGTTAATGACATGTTATGATAGAGTAATGTTAATGACATGTTATGATAGTGTATTGTTAATGACATGTTATGATAGTGTAATGTTAATGACATGTTATGATAGTGTAATGTTAATGACATGTTATGATAGTGTAATGTTAATGACATGTTATGATAGTGTAATGTTAATGACATGTTATGATAGTGTAATGTTAATGACATGTTATGATAGTGTAATGTTAATGACAATGTTATAATAGTGTAATGTTAATGACATGTTATGATAGTGTGATGTTAATGACATGTTATGATAGTGTAATGTTAATGACAATGTTATTATAGTGTAATGTTAATGACAATGTTATGATAGTGTAATGTTAATGACAATGTTATTATAGTGTAATGTTAATGACATGTTATGACAGTGTAATGTTAATGACATGTTATGATAGTGTAATGTTAATGACAATGTTATGACAGTGTAATGTTAATGACAATGTTATTATAGAGTAATGTTAATGACATGTTATGACAGTGTAATGTTAATGACATGTTATGATAGTGTAATGTTAATGACATATTATGATAGCGTAATGTAAATGACAATGTTATGATCGTGTAATGTTATGATAGTGTCATGTTAATGACATGTTATGATAGTGTAATGTTATGATAGTGTCATGTTAATGACAATGTTATGATAGTGTCATGTTAATGACAATGTTATGATAGTGTCATGTTAATGACAATGTTATTATAGTGTAATGTTAATGACATGTTATGACAGTGTAATGTTAATGACATGTTATGATAGTGTCATGTTAATGACAATGTTATGATAGTGTAATGTTATGATAGTGTCATGTTAATGACAATGTTATGATAGTTTAAAGTTAATGACAATGTTATGATAGTGTAATGGTAATGACTGGTTATGATAATGTAATGTTAATGACAATGTTATTATAGTGTAATGTTAATGACAATGTTATTATAGTGTAATGTTAATGACAATGTTATGATAGTGTAATGTTAATGACAATGTTATTATAGTGTAGAGTAGTAGTAGTAGTAGAACCTTTATTTAGCCAGGAAAATCAATTAAGAACAAATTCTTATTTTCAATGATGACCTGACAGGAGGCAAAAGGCTTCCTGAGGGGATGGGGGTTGGGAGGAAGAAAATAAAAAGACAGACTCCGGGCACTACAGAACCCAGGAGACAACACAATGACACAGAGCAGAGATGACAGGCATAGCAGTTAAACATATAACATCTCTAAAACAATACTGCTATGGTTCAATCAGTCATTAAAATAATATAGAACATTCATCCATTCAATCATTCATTCATTCATTCATTCATTCATTCATTCATCCATTCATTCCTTCATGGCAATGCATACTATAGGAGAGGTCAAGACATTGGTAGTGAGCATCAGGCAAAGCAGCTGCATGTGTGTACCAGGGTGTTTGTAATAGTGTCCTTGAAGGTGCGGGGGGAGATAAAGGTCTTCATTTTCAAGGTTTTTTGTATAATATTCCAGCTATCAGCTGCTGCAAACTGAAAGGCGGAGCGGCCAAAGGATGTATGGGCTTTGGGGATCTTTAGCAGGATGTTTGTAGCTGACCGGGTGTTGTGCGTCGGGGGTGGGCGGAGTTGCAGTAATTGTGTGAGGTAGAAGGGGGTGAGGCCTAGGAGTGTTTTATAAACAAACATCAGCCAGTGGATGTTGCGCCTGGTCTCAAGAGAGGGCCAGTTAGCCAGAGAGTACAGATCACAGTGATGGGTCCTGTAGGGGGCATTGGTGGCGAAGCGGATGGCGGAGTGATACAGAACGTCTAAATGATCGAGAGCTCCTGTACACGCCGAGCGGTAGATGGTATCACCGTAGTCGAACAGAGGAAGGACAGTCATCTGGACCAGAGAGAGTTTAGCAGATGAAGTGAATGAGGAGCGATTCCTATATAGAAAGCTGAGTCTAGCTTTAACCTTGGTCTGAATTTTGGAGAGATGTTCTGAGAATGACAGATTACTGTCAATCCAAAATCCAAGGTATTTATAAGATTTAACTATTTCGAGGTCTCGGCCTTCAGCGGTCACAATAGTGCCAGTTTGGGAGGCACCACTGCGGCCAAGCCACATAATCTTGGTTTTAGTGGTGTTCAGGACCAGGCCAAGGGCAGAGAGATGTGACTGGATTCTCTGAAAACTATCCTGAAGAGTTTTCAGGACAGTATCTGGGGAAGGGCCAGCAGTGTACAGAATCGTGTCATCGGCATATAGGTGGATAGAGGAGTTGCCCACTGATTTCTCCAAGTCATTTATATATATTGAGAATAGGATGGGTGCTAGGATAGAGCCTTGTGGCACTCCCTTAGAGATGGATAGGGGCTGTGTTATCAGACTGTCAGATTTTACACACTGGGTGCGCATGGACAGGTAGTTTTCAAACCAGGCTATCGATTGGTTAGTGACACCAATGCATCTAAGCTTTCCCAGAAGCAGTTGGTGATCTACAGTGTCGAAGGCTTTGGCAAGATCGATGAAAATGGCAGCACAGTATTGTCTGGAGTCAAGGGCATTGATGATATCATTTAGGACTTTAAGAGTCGCCGTCTCACACCCATGACCTGCACGGAACCCAGACTGCATGTCAGATAGTATGTTGTAAGTCTTCAGAAACCATGTTAGCTGTTTGCAAACTAACTTTTCTAACACTTTCGCGATACAGGGTAGAATGGATATTGGACGATAGCAGTTGGGGTCAGCATGGTTTCCCCCTTTAAACAAAGGTTGCACTGAGGCTGCCTTCCAGGCAGAAGGTAGCACTGCTGTCTGTATGGACAGATTACAAAGGTGGGAGATAGCTTCTGCAATAATTGGGGCTGCAACTTTAAAAAAGAAGGGGTCTAGCCCATCAAGACCTGCAGGTTTGTTGGGGTCAAGTTTAATAAGGACCTCCAGCACATCGTTCTCACTAATTTCCTGCAGGCAGAAGCTGTGACATGGGGCTACGCTAGAGGGGCTGGGTGGCGGAGTGTTGGTGGGGGGCTTAGGAGGCGCTAAAGAGTCAAATAGGTTCCCACATTTAACAAAGTGCTGGTTAAAGAGCTCTGCTATGCGCTCATTACCGGTGACTACTGTGTCCTCAATAACGAGGGAGTTAGGGAGATGAGAGGATGGGGGTTTATTCTCCATCTCTTTCACTGTTTTCCAGAATGTCCTTGGATTGGATCCACAGAGGTTGAATTGATTATGGAACTAATCAACCTTGGCTTTGCGGATAGCCTGTATAGACTTATTTCTAATTTTCCTGAATGATAGCCAATCATCGTGGGATTTTGAGTGACGAGCCTTGCGCCAGGTGGAGTTCTTGAGGTGAAGCAGTTCAGCTAAATCTCGGTTGAACCAAGGACTGCATCGGTTTTTTAACCTCATTTTTTTTATGGGAGCGTGTTTATTGATTACCATACCAAAGGAGTCATAAAAGAAGGACCATGCAGCATCGATGTCAGGGATCAAACTAATTCTGTCCCACCTGATAGTAGCCAGGTCGTAGAGGAAGGCTTGTTCGTCGAAATGTTTCAGTATTCGCCTGTGAGTGGTAAGAACTGGCTGTTTAATTGTGCCGCCATTACAAATGCAGCCAATAAGACAATGGTCACTGAGATCGCTACAGAAGACGCCAGTTTTGTACCTGTCAGGGTTATTTGTGAGGATGACATCAAGGAGGGTGGCTTTTTCTGGATTTTTGGTGTCATACCGTGTAGGAGTAAGGATAATCTGCGAGAGATTAAGAGAGTCCCATTGTTTTTGGACCTGCGCAAGAGGGTTGAGCATGTCCCAGTTTAGATCCCCCAGAAGCACAAACTCAGAATGAGTGTGGGGTGCCAGGAGGGTGCTGAGAGCAGGTAGGGTACATGCTGGGGCAGAGGGTGGGCGATAGCAGCCAGCGACTGTCAGTGTAGAGCTATTTGCCAGTTTAATGTTTACGATAAGTAGGTCAAATTGTTTGGGGACAGATTTACTAGTGGCGATAGAACACTGGAGGTGTTGCTTTGTGAATATAACTACTCCACCCGCTTTAGATGATCTATCCTGCCTAAACACATTATAACCAGCGATGCCGATGTCAGAGTCTGGGATATTCTTCTTCAGCCAAGACTCAGTGATGACAAGTACCTCCGGATTTGAGCTGTGAACGAGTACTTTTATCTGGTCAATTTTTGGCAGTAAGCTTCTAGCATTTACATGTAGAAAACCTAAAGCTTTACGAGAGCAGAAGTCAGGGAAACTCAGATCATTGTGACAAAGATTGACATCAGGGCATAGGTCAGAACTAGGGCTACATACAATAGAAGGTCCAGGATGAACATGCACATTGCCCGATATCATCAGTAGTAATACAATCAGAGCACGGACAAGAGCTAGCAGTGAGTCACAATGCCTAGTTTGTTTTGTGCGCACATTGACAGTGGAATGTAGCGTAATCATCTTGTGTAGAGACCTCATAATCACACATGATAGTAGTGGCATGGTGTCAGAGTTTATGTTTGGCGTTAGCCCAAGAGACCTGAATATCAGCAATGAGTCATAGTCTCTGCCTACTGTATGGATACAGTTAGTTACGCAGGTGGGCAGCACTGCTGATGTTAAGTGCGTCGGTTCACATTTGTTATGCGCAGGAGGAGGTAGGGAGGCGACGAATAACGCAAGGAAAAAGCAGTACAGTTTGGGATTAGCCATTGTTAGTCCAGTGAAGGTAGGAAGCAGCACTCACCCAGAGGTCAACAGTCCTTGGTATCAGTATATAATATTGATTGTTCGTGGTTATCCGGAGCTTAGCAGTCTGTAGTCCAGCAAGCTAACTGGTTGGTTAGCTAGCAGGTAGCTAGCAGGTAGCTAGCAGGTAGCTAGCAGCAGGGCAGGTGGAACCAGGCCTCAGCTAGCACAGCAGAGCAGGTGGAAGCAGTCCTCAGCTACAGCAGCACAGCAGAGCAGACCAGGAACCATGGAATGTACTACTACTACTACCACTACTACCAAACAAAACAATACTTTAAAAACGTATTAAAGTGTCCAGACAACAGCTCAAAGTGGCTGCAATGCCCCTACATCTGTACACATCCCCATCCATATTCCACTACCACCACTACCACAAAAAAAAAAAATAATAAAATAAATAAATAAATAAATAAAATGTTTAGAGGCTGTGTGTGTAGAGCACACACACACCCGCACCTAACCCAGAGGGGGCGTGGCTGGGGGTTTGGGGGCGGGGCTAGTGAGTGACAGGATGGCCAAAGAGCCAATCCACAATCAACACACACACACACACACACACACACACACACACACACACCACACACACACACACACACAAACACACACACACACACACACACACACACACACACACACACACACACACACACACACACATTGATGAGGCAGCCGGTTAGCCAGATAAGCATAAGGCCTTGGCTCAGGAGTCTCGGTATATCATGCTTATTCGGTCACCCAAAGTGACATCATGGATCATTTGTGCATGCATTGTAAGTGTGTGTGTGTTCCAAATCTCACTGAAATGGATGGGTTGCCTGCATAGGAAAATATCAGTTCTGTATGACAGTGATGGGCGACAGGGGTATGAGCGCCCCTAAGAGACGCACGGCACCCCAAAGAAAACCATTAGGGATTCTTCAGTCAGGCAACATTGAGTTTACCCATAATAAAACACAAAGTTATGACTATGATGAGTTATGAGTGATGAATTTCCTAGTAATAACCTAGGACGTACTTTTTGAAACATCTATCAGCCTTTGTGCCTCTTGTTCTCTGTTCAGAAGAGAAATTAAAACATTTCTTGGGATCCAAAACACCACGCCACTGTTCACATCACATGGTAGGGCTCAGTTCAGATGCCATGGGAGGTGTTTAGGGTGGGGTCCAGTACAGGTGAGGGGACCACGGCTGTGGAACTCTAACTGTGGCTGTGTAAGGACATGGAACTAAGGTCTATATATCGTGACATGGTTCTGAAAGCTGTGGCTTACGATGCATCATTTTCGGACGGAGGAATACCAGATCGGACGCCAGGTACATATCAGGTACCCGGCTTCTCCATGTCCGCGGTGTCTCTTGAGGAAATACCCCAACGATCCTTTGACCCTGGCTGTGAGGGCTGGGATAAGTACAGACCTAACACCACCACCACCACCACCGCCACCACCGCCACCACCGCCACCACCACCACCACCATCACTACCTCCACCGCCACCGCCACCACCACCACCACCACCACCGCCACCACCACCACCACCACCACCGCAACCACCACCAGACGCCACGAGAGAGAGAGAGAGATAGAGAGAGAGAGAGAGAGAGAGAGAGAGAGAGAGAGAGAGAGAGAGAGAGAGAGAGAGAGAGAGAGAGAGAGAGAGAGAGAGAGAGAGAGAGAGAGAGAGACAAAACACACACACACACACAAGGAGACTTAAGGAATGCCTTAAGAGCCGGCCGGGTCAGTAGCAGTTGATTAGTCGAGTCGGAGAACCGGCTCGGGGGCGATAAGCGAACGCCCCGGAGAGATTTGAAGCCAACAGTTGAGGTATGTGGCAGCGCTGTGGTGTCACAGGTGTGTGGCTGCCTTGCATTAAGGAACCCTCAGCAGCGACCATGATGGATCGTTTGCTTCCCTTTGAGTCAACACAAAGAGCTTTGTTTGTCAGCCCTTCCGCGTGGCTCCCCGGAAAGCACCGCTGGAGCCGTTAACAAACCACCACGGTGCTTATCCCAGCTCCAATTCCCCTTTAAACCATCACTCTATGTCAAAGCAAGCCGCCCGTGCCACGCCCTAATGCTTATCCCACAGACTTAAGTACATTTTTTACTTTTGACATTTAACTGTGACATGTGTCCATCATTTTGAACAGCCTCCACCTTTTGTACCCCCCCCCCCCCCTGTCACTAAGCAACACCCGACAGGCCTTCCACACGGAGGAGAGGACATCTGGACGGTACGGGAAGGAAGGAAGCCAGGGTGGACACAGGACACGCAATTAACCCCATCCATCCTGGATTATCGCCACGTCAGCAGAAGCCCGGCGACCCCAGGCAAGAGGCTGGGGTCACAGGGACCAGAGCCCTGCGTCCCCCAGGGACCAGAGCCCTGCGTCCCCCAGGGACCAGAGCCCTGCGTCCCCCAGGGACCAGAGCCCTGCGTCCCCCAGGAGGCTTGAATCGCCACAGTGAGAGATACGGTGGATCCGGCTCTGATTGAAGCGTGGGTCAAGGACCACAGACAGCCAACCCCACACACTCACACACACACACACACACACACACACACACACACACACACACACACACACTCACACATGCAGACTCAGATTTCCACCACAAGGCACAAAAGGCCGTTAGCGTAGCCTAGCTAACGCCTCTTTGGAGGTAACAAAAAAACACTGTTTACTTATAATAATCTTTATAACACACACACACACACACACACACACACACACACACACACACACACACACACACACACACACACACTGTACCTGCAGGGTGGCGGGGACCAAGGAAAGAGCCCAGCTTTGTATCACTGCTTGCCAAATGCTATGTCTGTCCCTGTTTCAATGTGTTCTTCAGGCTGTGAGCAAACCCCCCCCCCGCCCTTTGCCCCATCCCCACCCTTACCCCTCCCCCTTTCAAACTAGCGTCAACAACAGAGGACCAGTTGAGTCATTGTGTCTGCATGCCAGGCTGCCTCCTATAGGGTGGTCCATATGTGAGTCTGGTGGAGGCCAAGGGACTGGCATTTATATAGCACTTTTATCCAAAGTGTCACGCCTCACATTCACCCATTCATACACACCTTCATCCACCGACGGGCGGAGTCAGCCATCAAGGAGACGGCCAGCAGGGAGTCGGGAGAAGTGAGGGTAAGGGACACCTCTGGGGACACTTTTGCTAGGAGGAGCCTGGAGGGGGGGGGGGATGGGACAAGCAACCTTCGGGTTGTGTGTGACGACCGCTCTACCTCCTGAGCTGCTGGTCATCATCCAGCGCTCATCTCCTGTCTTGTCATTTACAATAACAAATGATTCTACCCAACTAGTATGTGTCCCGTGTACCGTGTTCTCCCCGCCCCCCCCCCTTGGAAAGATAATGAAAGTCATAGAAAGAAATAAAGCAAAGACACTGAGGGATTTATGGTCCTTCCCGTCACATTCACAGATATTAGGGCCTCTGTCAAATCCAAAGCTGCCCGCTCTCTCTCTCTCTCTCTCTCTCTCTCTCTCTCTCTCTCTCTCTCTCTCTCTCTCTCTCTCTCTCTCTCTCTCGTCCCGGATCTCCAGCTGAGTCCGAGCGGCGTGTCCGCAACAGCGCGATGAATAAACTGGTGGCAGTAAAACGGTGATCCTTATCAAAGCCGACGCGCGGCTTAAATGTATGCTAGTATATAGCGACGGCCCGCTATCTGTTATCGAGAGAGAGAGAGAAAAGAGTTGGGAATGCCCGTGATTCAAGCTGCTGCTGCTGCTGTGTTATTCCTGGCGATAAATCACATCACCTTGAACACACAACGGCAAAGGGCAGCGTCCACTCCCACTGTTGGGGTCCACCAGCGCATTTGGGTCTGCAGAATCCTTCACCTGTCATATGCTGTATGTGTTTGTGTGGAGAGGATGTGGTTGGCAGCTGGTTTGAGCAGCCTCACCTGCACACCTGGATCTACATCTGGAGGATTGAATCCTCTTTTATTGGTCACATACACACACACACACACACACACACACACACACACACACACACACACACACACACACACAAACAGAGAAATGTGTTTCTCTGCATTTAACCCATCCTAGTATTAGGGGCAGTGGGCAGCTATTGTATATATAAACAGCTGCCCGGGGAGCAGTGCCTTCTGGTGCCTTGCTCAAGGGTTACCTTGGCAGTGCAGTCCAGAGGTTGGAAAAGCCACTTTGGTGGCGTGAAACGACGATTGAGAGAGAGAGAGAGAGAGAGAGAGAGAGAGAGAGAGAGAGAGAGAGAGGGAGAGAGAGGGAGAGAGAGAGAGTGAGAGAGAGAGAGAGAGAGAGAGAGAGAGAGAGAGAGAGAGAGAGAGAGAGAGAGAGAGAGAGAAAAGCGAAGAGAGAGAGAGTGAGAAAGAGAAGAGAGAGAAGGGGAGAGAGAGAGAGAGAGAGAGAGAGAGAGAGAGAGAGAGAGAGAGAGAGAGAGAGGAGAGAGAGAGAGAGAGAGAGAGAGAGAGAGAGAGAGAGAGAGAGAGAGGAGGTGATAAGGAAGAGAGGAGCAAGGGAGGAGAGGAGGAGGAGGAGGAGGGGGGATATGATGGATGACCACGGACAGCACTGCAGCAAGCCAGGCTGGTCACCCTCACGTGGGCCTGAGGAGGCCAGGAGGACGGGGACTGAAGGAGACGCCGACCTGAGCTCAAACTACGCCGCATGCAGCAGCAGCGCAGTCAGTCGGAGCCGTGTCTCCCGATACTAAGAGCTTCGGGAGGGCAAAGCCTCGTCCGCCAAAGTCAAAGCAAAGGGGGGATAGGGCTACCGATAACGTAATAACGGATCGTTTGTCGTCGGCGTGTTGCTTTCCATTGTTATCCTGTCATATCCTCATAGAACACAACAGCTGTTGTTTTTTTCATCTTCAAATATCTATTGATAGAAGAAAAAAGAAGGAAGGAAGGGCCAGACTTAGGAAAAGAACCATGGAGGAAACAGAGAAGAAAAGCACTACTAGCAGCAGACTGGTGGAATCAACAGTAGAATCCACCAGGAGCCAGAGTAGGACATCACGCTCCATGCTATCTCCCACGCCCACTCAACACTCAACACTCAACACTCAAGACACTTGATTCATCCCCAGGGAAATGAAGGTGAACAGTTGAGACAGGGGGATAAATGCACACAAAGTATACTAATACCTAAAACTAAATAACAACAAACTAAACTAAACTAAACTAGTATAAACTAAATATAACTAAATGAACTCTAAATGAAATCTAAATGTATTGACAGATGAATTGCACAATTTACAGTATTATTACAGTAATACGCAGGTATATACAATACACAACAATACGTATAGTGTAAATTGGTAGTAATAAAATACTAATAAATAACTCAGATGAATACTGAAAAGTGACATGTGAAAAGTGAAAAGTGAAATAGAATTTACAGTGCAAAATTACAGTGAAAGGATTTACAGTGCGTTGACGAACAATAATAATAACAGTGCGTTGACCTCAGGTCACTGAGTCTCCACTGTCCCTCTCACGACCCAAGGTCAGAGAGTCAGAGAGTCAGAGAGTCAGAGAGACAGAGAGACAGAGAGTCAGAGAGACAGAGAGTCAGAGAGACAGAGAGTCAGAGAGACAGAGAGTCAGAGAGACAGAGAGTCAGAGAGACAGAGAGTCAGAGAGTCAGAGAGTCAGAGAGTCAGAGAGACAGAGAGTCAGAGAGTCAGAGAGACAGAGAGTCAGAGAGTCAGAGAGTCAGAGAGTCAGAGAGTCAGAGAGTCAGAGAGTCAGAGAGACAGAGAGACAGAGAGTCAGAGAGACAGAGAGTCAGAGAGACAGAGAGACAGAGAGTCAGAGAGACAGAGAGACAGAGAGTCAGAGAGACAGAGAGTCAGAGAGACAGAGAGTCAGAGAGTCAGAGAGTCAGAGAGACAGAGAGTCAGAGAGTCAGAGAGACAGAGAGTCAGAGAGACAGAGAGTCAGAGAGTCAGAGAGACAGAGAGTCAGAGAGACAGAGAGTCAGAGAGTCAGAGAGTCAGAGAGTCAGAGAGACAGAGAGTCAGAGAGTCAGAGAGACAGAGAGACAGAGAGACAGAGAGTCAGAGAGACAGAGAGACAGAGAGACAGAGAGTCAGAGAGTCAGAGAGACAGAGAGTCAGAGAGTCAGAGAGTCAGAGAGACAGAGAGTCAGAGAGTCAGAGAGACAGAGAGTCAGAGAGTACAGAGAGACAGAGAGTCAGAGAGACACTAAGGAAAACCAAGACATCGTGACCGATTCAAAGACAGGCGCCCAAATGAAGCCACAGGAAACAACTCTTCCAGATTCCAGAAAGAGCGAAGGGAAGATGGACGGAGAGAGGGGGCTACCAAGAGATCTTAGAATTACAAATCATTGGGGCGGCAGTAGCTCAGGAGGCGGTCGCCTCACAACCAAGAAGGGTTGCTGGTTCGATCCCCTGTTCCTCCTCAGGTCATAAAACAGGTCGAGGTGTCCTTGAGCAAGAGAAACCACTAACCGCTGCCGGCTGTCTCCTTGTATGGCCGACTCTGCCGTCGGTGGATGAATGTGTGCGTGTGTATGAATGAATGAATGGGTGAATGTGAGGCATGGCTTGTAAGGCAGTGCTTTCAAATAAAAGCCATGAGAGTATGAAAGGCCGTCCATTTACCATTCACCAAATCAGGAAGCCTCCAAGGCGGGGCAAGGCTCCTCCGACACAGCCAACAGCCTTGAAGAAGAGCCTCCGTTTGCTTTCCTCCTGCACATAATGAAGCGCCCGGTCAGGAGCAGGGAACCTCAGGCTGAGTGAGAGAGAGAGAGCGCCGGCTGCTTCCTTCTCGCACCAAACCAGCCTCTCCGTAGTTCAGAACCCACTTTCTTATTCTGTGATTATAAAATAATCCTAATCCTCTTTGGAAGCGGGGCAGAGACTGCCCAGACTTCTCCTGTGCCGTTATAAAGGGAGGGCCTCCTTGTTGAAGATAACCGGTTGAAAACGTTTTTTACGTCCAGCACGTGATGCCATAGTTCAGACCGTCGGTCGGACCGGAGTTTGCTTTTCTGTGATTTAAATAATCCTAATCCTCTTTGGAAGCAGGGCTGTAGAGACTGAGAGAGGGCTTCCTTGTTCAAGAGAACACGTTGCAGTGTGTTTGTCACCGGGCTTGTGACAAGACATTCTGCTGGGTTCTACTCTGGGTTCTATGTGTGAATCTGAAAGGGGGGGGGGGGGGGGGGTTGCCTTGTGTCAGCACGTGTTACGAGGTGTTAGGAGGGGAGGCAGGCACTGTGCCAAAGCGTCTCTCTCTGTCGTACATGAGCTGAGCTGATCTGATCTGATCTGATCTGTACCCCGTTCGGCAAAGGCACTTTGACCCCCCCCAAAAACAAACACTTTCACAGCAATAAGATCCTCATCCTCGAGATCAGCCGGTGAAACAACACTTTTTAATCCTGTCTTCTACCTGCCCTTAACACAGCAACAAGAACAGCAGAGAGGAACGTGAGCTAAAGGCCAAACGTGACCTACAGCCCTCACTTTAAGGTTCCACCTGTGGTCACTCAGCTCCATGTGGCCAACATCTAATCCAAATGTGTGAGGTGTGATGACTCCTAAGTGTACGCCATGGTTCTATATCTGTGGGTCCCACCGGCTGGAACCTCTCTCTGTGTGTGTTCATACCCATGAATGACCCTGAGAGACAGGAACGGGCCTAGAGGGGCTCTTCTAGTGAGCTGGGTGGCTAACAGGATAGTTCAGTCTGATGGGACTAGGCCCGGGGGGAGGGGAACCAGAAGGTCGCCGGTTCAAGTCCCCGAAAAAAAACCACCCGGGCACTGCCGAGGTGCCCTTGAGCAAGGCACCCCCCCCCTACACTGCTCCAGAGGCAGCTGTATATACAGTAGCTGCCCACTGCTCCTAAATAGTAGTATGGGTTGAATGCACACATTTCACTGTGTGTGTTCATGTACGTATGTACCAATAAAGACCATTCAATCCTCCAGATTTAGATTTAGATTTAGCTAGCAGGCAGGCGAGTCATGGCAGGTGCTTGTCGTGCGTGTGCAGCATGACTGAATGCGTGCCATGTCCCCATTGGAGCGATGCACACGTCATAGGGGGCCAATAGGAGCGGAGGGGGGTAGGAGGGGCTAAATGTGGTCTCGCTAACACTCTCTCGTGTCCACTGGAACAAAAGACTAAAGCGAATGGAGCGACGATCAGAGGCGTTCATAAGTCACCCGCGTGCGTGCGGTACATGAAGAGGAGGAGGAGAAGGCTACCGATAGCCTCATAATACTCTCATCACTCATCACAGAGCGGCAAACTAAAACAGCGGTTGGCATTCGTGACTCATTTATGTGCTTTACCTTGGATTAAAAAATAATAATAATAACCACGTTGGCAAAACAGCGAAGCCGTCAAAACATTCTCCAGAGCAGGTTGAAAGAGAGAGAGAGAGAGAGAGAGAGAGAGAGAGAGAGAGAGAGAGAGAGAGAGAGAGAGAGAGAGAGAGAGAGAGAGAGAGAGAGAGAGAGAGAGAGAGAGAGAGAGAGAGAGCTGTCAAGAGCTCCAACACACCCAGGCCTGGTTTGAGCCTCGGAGTCAAGCCTGGGAGAGAGAGGGAGGGAGAGAGAGAAAGGGAGAGAATGTGTGTTTGTGTGTGTGCGTGCGTGCGTGCGTACGTGCGTACGTGCGTGTGTGGTGTGTGTGTGTGTGTGTGTGTGTGTGTGTGTGTGTGTCTAACCCTCCAGTCATTACAGAAAACCCTGGACAGCTGCTCACCTGGGACACATGCACAAGCGTGCATTGATACATAGTGAGAGAGAGAGACAGAGAGAGACAGAGAGCGAGAAAGAGAGAAAGTGAAAGTGAAAGTGAAATGTAAAAATGTGAAGAGAGCAATTGAGATGATATCTCCATGTCAGAAATGTCCTCACGCATTTGTCATGCCACTGTCCACACACACACACACACACACACACACACACACACACACACACACACGCAGTACTTGAACACTGTGCTATCCATCCTGCTCGACCTCGCCCACCG
>CM051023.1:5752518-5755018 GCA_027704905.1 Muraenolepis orangiensis | reverse complement strand
AGGAGCGGGCCTGAGGAGCGGGCCGAAGAGCGGGCCGAGGAGCGGGCCTGAGGAGCGGGCCGAGGAGCGGGCCTGAGGAGCGAGCCTGAGGAGCGGGCCGAGGAGCGGGCCGAGGAGCGGGCCTGAGGAGCGGGCCTGAGGAGCGGGCCTGAGGAGCGGGCCTGAGGAGCGGGCCGAGGAGCGGGCCTGAGGAGCGGGCCTGAGGAGCGGGCCGAGGAGCGGGCCGAGGAGCGGGCCTGAGGAGCGGGCCTGAGGAGCGGGCCGAGGAGCGGGCCTGAGGAGCGGGCCTGAGGAGCGGGCCGAGGAGCGGGCCGAGGAGCGGGCCTGAGGAGCGGGCCGAGGAGCGGGCCTGAGGAGCGGGCCGAGGAGCGGGCCTGAGGAGCGGGCCTGAGGAGCGGGCCGAGGAGCGGGCCGAGGAGCGGGCCTGAGGAGCGGGCCGAGGAGCGGGCCTGAGGAGCGGGCCTGAGGAGCGGGCCGAGGAGCGGGCCGAGGAGCGGGCCTGAGGAGCGGGCCGAGGAGCGGGCCTGAGGAGCGGGCCTGAGGAGCGGGCCGAGGAGCGGGCCTGAGGAGCGGGCCTGAGGAGCGGGCCGAGGAGCGGGCCTGAGGAGCGGGCCGAGGAGCGGGCCTGAGGAGCGGGCCTGAGGAGCGGGCCTGAGGAGCGGGCCTGAGGAGCGGGCCGAGGAGCGGGCTGAGGAGCGGGCCGAGGAGCGGGCCTGAGGAGCGGGCCGAGGAGCGGGACGAGGAGCGGGCCTGAGGAGCGGGCCTGAGGAGCGGGACGAGGAGCGGGCCTGAGGAGCGGGCCGAGGAGCGGGCCTGAGGAGCGGGCCGAGGAGCGGGCCTGAGGAGCGGGCCTGAGGAGCGGGCCGAGGAGCGGGCCGAGGAGCAGGCCTGAGGAGCGGGCCGGAGGAGCGGGCCGAGGAGCGGGCCTGAGGAGCGGGCCTGAGGAGCGGGCCGAGGAGCGGGCCGAGGAGCGGCCGAGGAGCGGGCCTGAGGAGCGGGCCGAGGAGCGGGCCGAGGAGCAGGCCTGAGGAGCGGGCCGGAGGAGCGGGCCGAGGAGCGGGCCTGAGGAGCGGGCCTGAGGAGCGGGCCGAGGAGCTGGTCCCCCTGCTGGTCCAGGTCCCTCTGCTGGACCCAGGTCCCCCTGCTGGACCCCCGGGTCCCCCTGTTGGACCCAGGTCCCCTTGCTGGTCCAAGGTTCCCCTGCTGGACCCAGGTCCCCCTGCTGGACCCGGGTCCCACCACTGGACCCCGGTCCCTCTGCTGGACCCAGGTCCCACTACTGGACCCGGGTCCCCCTGCTGGACCCGGGTCCCCCTGCTAGACCCGGATCCCCCTGCTGGACCCGGGTCCCCCTGCTGGACCCGGGTCCGCCTGCTGGACCCTCCAGGTCCCCCTGCTGGACCCAGGTCCCACTGCTGGACCCGGGTCCCCCTGCTGGTCCAAGGTTCCCCTGCTGGACCCGGGTCCCCCTGCTGGACCCGGGTCCCACTACTGGACCCGGGTCCCCCTGCTGGACCCAGGTCCCACTACTGGACCCGGGTCCCACTACTGGACCCGGATCCCCCTGCTGGACCCGGGTCCCCCTGCTGGACCCGGGTCCGCCTGCTGGACCCAGGTCCCCCTGCTAGACCCAGGTCCCCCTGCTCGTCCCATGCCCCCCTGCTGGACCCTCCAGGTCCCCCTGCTGAACCCGGGTCCCCCTGCTGGACCCAGTCCCACTACTGGACCCGGGTCCCCCTGCTGGACCCGGGTCCCCCTGCTGGTGTCAGGTCCCCCTGCTGGACCCAGGTCCCCCTGCTGGACCCGGTTCCCACTACTGGACCCGGGTCCCCCTGCTGGACCCCGGTCCCACTACTGGACCCGGGTCCCCTGCTGGACCCGGGTCCCCCTACTAGACCCAGGTCCCCTTGCTGGACCCAGGTCCCACTACTGGACCCAGGTCCCCCTGCTGGACCCTGGTCCCCCTGCTGGACCCGGGTCCCCCTGCTGGACCTGGGTCCCCCTGCTGGACCCGGGTCCCACTACTGGACCCTGGTCCCCCTATTGGACCCAGGTTCCCATGCTGGACCCAGGTCCCCCTGCTGGACCCGGGTCCCCCTACTGGACCCATGTTTCCCTGCTGGACCCCCCAGATCCACCTGCTGGACCCCCCAGGTCCCCCTGCTGGACCCCCGGTTCCCCCTGCTGGACCCAGGTCCCACTACTGGACCCGGGTCCCCCTGCTGGACCCGGGTCCCCCTGCTGGACCCGGGTCCCACTACTGGACCCGGGTCCCCCTATTGGACCCAGGTTCCCATGCTGGACCCGGGTCCCCCTGCTGGACCCGGGCTTGGGGACCTCCCTGTAAGGCTGGGTCCTGGCCCAGCATGGGTCTCCCTCCAGGACTAAGGGGCTTGGGGACCTAATAAAGACTAATAAAGTACACTAAACAGGCCTGTCTGGGGCCATGTGTGTGTGTGCGTGTGTGTGTGTGTGTGTGTGTGCGTGTGTGTGTGTGTGT
>CM051023.1:5740018-5750018 GCA_027704905.1 Muraenolepis orangiensis | reverse complement strand
ACTCCTTGATGTCACTCTGCACTTAGCAACGAGGAATTTAGCTTTCCGAGGTAAAACGCATGCTTTGGGCGATGTCCACAATGGAAATTTTGTAGGTACGCTAGAACTTTTGTCACGATATGATCCACTCTTGAAAGACCACTTAGACAAAATCAGGACATCCAAAAAAGGAAGCCAGCTAACTCATTATCTGAGCCCAGACATCCAGAACGAGTTTATTGAATTGTGTGGGGGAAAGGTTTTAAAAACCATTCTGACGGAAAGGGAGGATGCCATATACTATGGAATAATTTGTGATGCAACGCCTGACATTTCCCACACCGAGCAAAATGTTGTGCTCATAAGATATGTACATTATAATGAAGACACAGGCCAATGGGAGATCACTGAAAGATTTATTGAATTCAAAGAATTCAACGGAAAAACAGGATGTGAAATAGCAGGGATGATGGAGAGTGTGCTTCTGGATCTAGGGATAGACATTAGTGATTTGCAGGGGGCAAGGGTATGATAATGGGGCCAATATGTCAGGGAAAATCAAGGGAGTCCAAGCCCAAATACTGAAAAAGAATAATCTTGCTACTTTCTCACCTTGTGCCTCCCACACGTTGAATCTGGTAGGCGTGCATGCTGCAGAATCCAGCCCTGAAGTGTCCAACTTCTTTGGTTACATTAACTGCCTCTACACATGTGTAAGTGCCAGTCCATCTCGTTGGTCTATATACAAAAAGAAAACAGGTCAGAAACAACATTCCGTAACACTGTGTTTTTCACTGCCATGGACCAGATCATAAGTGACTTGGACACTCGGTTCCAAACAACAGCAAATATTGTTGAAGAATTTGCTGCCATACTTAAAATTGGGAAGTTGAGTGACCGTGTCATGGCTTCTGTGTGTCAGCCACTGAGGGAGAAATACTCACAGGATCTCACAGATCAGTTTGAGAGTGAGATGAGGCATCTCAATAAAATATTTTATGCCACTTTCCCCCCTGATTGTAGCTCTCTTGAGCTCCTGAATGCAATATACAAGATGGAACTCCAGAGCATTTTTGGAGACGTTTGCATTGCCCTCAGAATGTTCTTGACGCTCCCAGTTACCGTAGCTGGTGGTGAAAGATCATTTAGTAAGTTGAAACTTATCAAGAGCTATTTAAGATCTACCATGTCGCAAGAGAGGTTGAATAGCCTTGCAATGTTATCGATTGAAAGCAAGCTGGCTCTGTCACTTGATTTCAAAGAGCTCGTAAAACATTTTGCCACCAAGAAGGTCCGGCGATTGGCGTTCGGGATTTAGGGATAAAAATCCAGTCTATGGCAGGATTGTGGGATGTTTCCCTATAGTAAGCTGACAGGCTACAGCCCACATTGTGAACAATTACTATCTGATGCATAGTCCTCTAGCACTACATTTTTCATGTTTTATAATTGTGTTCAAATCTTCAGTTAATTTATACTTTTGTCCTTGTGTTGTTCAAATCTTAATTTAATAGTCAAAGAATGTTGAGATTTTTTGTTTGTTCATTCCTGTATTGGGTGTAATTTTCAATTAAATAGAAGATAAAGTTGATAGTCAGTCCATGTTGATTTCTTGCAGTCCATTACAGTTCATTAACTTCAACAGGGTTTTCGAGGTTGGGTATCATCGTGTCGTTTAGGGGGTGGACGCAAGGTCATGACCCCACCAGTATCCAAGAATCCTGAATTGTCCCCACCAATAGCTCAACACTTGTCACTCGCGCCTCCTCAAATTACTTGCGCGTGTAACAGGTAAAAACCATATTATGCGTTTTCATCAATAAATAAATGCCCCAAATCTTTTATGTGCGCGCATGGATTGGGGGCCCACAAATAGATTCTTTCATGGGGCCCAGAATCTCCAGCTACGCCCTTGGTAGTAGTAGTAGTAGTATCAGTAGTGTTAGTAGTAGTAGTAGTAGTAGTTGTTTTAGTAGTAGTAGTAGTATCAGTAATGTTAGTAGTAGTAGTAGTAGTAGTAGCTGTGAGTAGTAGTAGTAGTAGTAGTAGTAGTAGCTGTGAGTAGTAGTAGTAGTATTAATATTAGTAGTGTTAGTATTAGTAGTAGTAGTATAAGTAGTGAATGGTAGTTGTAGTAGTAGTAGTCATTAGAAGATGTAGTAGTAGTAGTAGTAGTAGTCATTAGAAGATGTAGTAGTAGTAGTAGTAGTAGTAGTTGTATTTGTATTAGTAGTGGTAGTAAAAAGTATTAGTTGTTGTAGTAGTAGTAGTAATAGTTAGTAGCAGTATTAATAGTAGTAGTAGTATTGGTAATAGTTAGTAGTAGTAGTAGTAGTAGTAGTTTTTTGTTGTGACTCGACGTGGAGAGAGAGACAGTTCAAAGGAAAGCAGCCTGTAGAGAATGGACATGTACGTTGTACCATTTACGTCCTTACCTCCCGCTTATACTGCGTCTCTTACGGTTACCTTCTTCTACCGTGCTTACGGTAATATGGTAAGAGGAGAAGGTGACGTCACTACGCAGAGCACGGAACTCTGCGTCTCCAGTGTCAACAAGAACGTCGTGTGTGTGTGTGTGTGTGTGTGTGTGTGTGTGTGTGTGTGTGTGTGTGTGTGTGTGTGTGTGTGTGTGTGTGTGTGTGTGTGTGTGTGTGTGTGTGTGTGTGTGTGTGTGTGTGTGTGTGTGTGTGTGTGTGTGTGTGTGTGTGTGTGTGTGTGTGTGTGTTCATTTGAGACAACTCGATAAATAAGTATGACGTGTCTTTTCGTGTCTTAGGCAACAAAGCGCTGAGTTAAACAACCCTCATCACAGCCTTTGTCCAACTAAGCGGTGGACAGCGTTCTAAGGTGAGTAGTGAGTGTTGACCAAGGGCTTCAAAGAGTTAGTTCTGCACCAGGGAGCCTGTTCCAACGGACACACTTTGATGGTGGACCATTGTTAAGTTCATGTAGTATTAGATGTGTATTATATGTTTATATCAAGCCCTACGCTACTCCATCACTCATATAGATAGAGATATATACACATATAGGAACATTAGAACCAGTTGAACCGTCTATTTACCGTCTATGTGACGTGTGGGAGTGGGTTACCTGCCAGCTCCTGGTTCACGTGACAGGCCAAAGACAGGTAGCTGGCGCCGCCCTGTACTTCCCTGTTCTCGGTATTTAAATGACTCACCCGGCAAACGCAGGTTGACCTGATTGCCTCGGTTTGTGGTTGCCGGCGGAGTTTTAACAAGGCATCTCTTGCATCACTGTTTTTCCCATACTAAATGGTTACTGTGACGACGCATAACGCTTTAGATCACTAGTTAGACGGGACAATATTCAGTGTGCTTTGTGTGCATTGTGCTGCGTGTCTCATGTGTGCATTGTGCTGCGTGTCTCATGTGTGCGTTGTGCTGCGTGTCTCATGTGTGCATTGTGCTGCGTGTCTCATGTGTGCATTGTGCTGCGTGTCTCATGTGTGCATTGTGCTGCGTGTCTCATGTGTGCGTTGTGCTGCGTGTCTCATGTGTGCGTTGTGCTGCGTGTCTCATGTGTGCGTTGTGCTGCGTGTCTCATGTGTGCGTTGTGCTGCGTGTCTCATGTGTGCATTGTGCTGCGTGTCTCATGTGTGCGTTGTGCTGCGTGTCTCATGTGTGCGTTGTGCTGCGTGTCTCATGTGTGCATTGTGCTGCGTGTCTCATGTGTGCATTGTGCTGCGTGTCTCATGTGTGCATTGTGCTGCGTGTCTCATGTGTGCGTTGTGCTGCGTGTCTCATGTGTGCGTTGTGCTGCGTGTCTCATGTGTGCATTGTGCTGCGTGTCTCATGTGTGCATTGTGCTGCGTGTCTCATGTGTGCGTTGTGCTGCGTGTCTCATGTGTGCGTTGTGCTGCGTGTCTCATGTGTGCATTGTGCTGCGTGTCTCATGTGTGCGTTGTGCTGCGTGTCTCATGTGTGCATTGTGCTGCGTGTCTCATGTGTGCATTGTGCTGCGTGTCTCATGTGTGCATTGTGCTGCGTGTCTCATGTGTGCGTTGTGCTGCGTGTCTCATGTGTGCGTTGTGCTGCGTGTCTCATGTGTGCATTGTGCTGCGTGTCTCATGTGTGCGTTGTGCTGCGTGTCTCATGTGTGCATTGTGCTGCGTGTCTCATGTGTGCGTTGTGCTGCGTGTCTCATGTGTGCATTGTGCTGCGTGTCTCATGTGTGCGTTGTGCTGCGTGTCTCATGTGTGCATTGTGCTGCGTGTCTCATGTGTGCATTGTGCTGCGTGTCTCATGTGTGCGTTGTGCTGCGTGTCTCATGTGTGCGTTGTGCTGCGTGTCTCATGTGTGCATTGTGCTGCGTGTCTCATGTGTGCATTGTGCTGCGTGTCTCATGTGTGCGTTGTGCTGCGTGTCTCATGTGTGCGTTGTGCTGCGTGTCTCATGTGTGCATTGTGCTGCGTGTCTCATGTGTGCATTGTGCTGCGTGTCTCATGTGTGCGTTGTGCTGCGTGTCTCATGTGTGCATTGTGCTGCGTGTCTCATGTGTGCATTGTGCTGCGTGTCTCATGTGTGCGTTGTGCTGCGTGTCTCATGTGTGCATTGTGCTGCGTGTCTCATGTGTGCATTGTGCTGCGTGTCTCATGTGTGCATTGTGCTGCGTGTCTCATGTGTGCATTGTGCTGCGTGTCTCATGTGTGCGTTGTGCTGCGTGTCTCATGTGTGCGTTGTGCTGCGTGTCTCATGTGTGCATTGTGCTGCGTGTCTCATGTGTGCGTTGTGCTGCGTGTCTCATGTGTGCGTTGTGCTGCGTGTCTCATGTGTGCATTGTGCTGCGTGTCTCATGTGTGCGTTGTGCTGCGTGTCTCATGTGTGCATTGTGCTGCGTGTCTCATGTGTGCATTGTTTTGTGTCTTTTGTTGAGTGCCCTCTTAGACGCGTGCTCATCTTTGATTTATTAGTTTTGTCTTGGTTATTTTGCACGTGTTCAGTCCATGTGATTATGGGTGTGGTCTGTCTCCTCTGTGCTGGGCCATGCCCGTGTTTAATAGAACCCCGTGAGATTAAAGCCATTTACTTTTGGTATACAGTCTTTTCCTCTCACTCATTCATCTGAACACCTTCTAGTGGGGAACCATTGGCTATATATAGTTAATTCCTCACTAGCTCATATTAAGGGTTTGACTCCTCCTACCCAGGAGGTGGCGCTGTATGGATAAAGTAAGCCCTGGGCTTGTGTAGGTCACATTTAAACACTTTAATACGTTTTAAAAAGATCGTTGTTTTGTTCTCGTTTCTCAATCCTGTATTTGAATAATTTAAGAGCTTTTAAACAATTTTTTTTACAATATTTTATAAATTGTTCTTTTTTTAAACAACAAAGTTACAAGACACGACAAACAAACTTATATCAAAAATGTAAAAGAACAAGAAAAAAAAGACAAGACAGGAAAAAAAGAAATATAATAATAATAATAATAATAAAGTATATATTATAAAAATGATATAACATGAAATAAAAACTGGGCAGCGGCATCATTATAGTAAAAAGTGTCCATAGTCACAACAGATTGAGGTTCTTTACTTTTAGAATAAAGAGCTTTTTAAATTAAATTCTCTCTCTCTCTCTCTCTCTCTCTCTCTCTCTCTCTCTCTCTCTCTCTCTCTCTCTCTCTCTCTCTCTCTCTCTCTCTCTCTCTCTCTCTCTCTCTCTCTCTCTCTCTCTCTCTCTCTCTCTCTCTTTATCCCCCTTCTCTCTGTCTCTCTCTCTTTCTCCCCTCTCTCTCTCTCTCTCTCTCTCTCTCTCTCTCTATCCCCCTTCTCTCTCTCTCTCTCTTTTTCTCTCTCTCTCTTTCAGTTTTCAGTTGTATTGTGTTTGCAACTTTTTCAACTATGAAGTGTTTGGGTTGCGGGGCGGAGGAACATTTGGTTCGGTCTCGCCCTGGGGACGAGGAGCGGGACGAGGAGCGGGCCGAGGAGCGGGCCGAGGAGCGGGCCGAGGAGCGGGCCTAAGGAGCGGGCCGAGGATCGGGCCTGAGGAGCGGGCAGAGGAGCGGGCCGAGGAGCGGGCCGAGGAGCGGGCCGAGGAGCGGGCCGAGGAGCGGGCCGAGGAGCGGGCCGAGGAGCGGGCCGAGGAGCGGGCCGAGGAGCGGGCCGAGGAGCGGGCCTGAAGAGCGGGCCGAGGAGCGGGCCTGAAGAGCGGGCCTGAGGAGCGGGCCTGAGGAGCGGGCCGAGGAGCGGGCCTGAGGAGCGGGCAGAGGAGCGGGCAGAGGAGCGGGCCGAGGAGCGGGCCGAGGAGCGGGCCGAGGAGCGGGCCTGAAGAGCGGGCCTGAGGAGCGGGCCTGAGGAGCGGGCCGAGGAGCGGGCCTGAAGAGCGGGCCTGAGGAGCGGGCCTGAGGGGGACCTGGGTCCAGTAGGGGAACCCAGGTCGCCCTGCTGGAGCCCCCAGATCCACCCGCTGGACCCCCCAGGTCCCCTTGCTGGACCCGGGTCTAGCAGGGGACCCGGGTCCAGCAGGGGGACCTGGGTCCAGCAGGGGGACCTGGAGGGTCCAACAGGTGGACCCGGGTCCCCCTGCTGGACCCGGGTCAAACTACTGGACCCGGGTTCCCCTGCTGGACCCCCCAGATCCACCTGCCAGATCCGGGTCCCCCTACTGGACCCAGGTCCCACTACTTGACCCAGGTTCCCCTGCTGGACCCGGGTCCCGCTGCTGGACCCAGGTCCCCCTACTTGACCCAGGTTCCCCTGCTGGACCCCCAGATCCACCTGCTGGACCCCCCAGGTCCCCCTGCTGGACCCAGGTCCCCCTGCTGGACCTGGATCCCCCTGCTGGACCCGGGTCCCCCTACTAGACCCTGGTCCCCCTGCTGGACCCTGGTCCCCCTGCTGGACCCGGGTTCCCCTGCTGGACCCGGGTCAAACTACTGGACCCGGGTTCCCCTGCTGGACCCCCCAGATCCACCTGCCAGATCCAGGTCCCCCTACTGGACCCAGGTCCCCCTCCTGGACCCAGGTCCCACTACTTGACCCAGGTTCCCCTGCTGGACCCGGGTCCCCCTGCTGGACCCGGGTCCCCCTACTGGACCCAGTTTCCCCTGCTGGACCCCCAGGTCCCCCTGCTGGACCACCCGGGTCCCACTACTGGACCCGGGTCCCCCTCCTGGACCCGGATCCACCTGCTGGACCCGGGTCCCCCTGCTGGACCCTCCAGGTCCCCCTGCTGGACCCAGGTCCCCCTGCTGGACCTGGATCCCCCTGCTGGACCCGGGTCCCCCTACTAGACACTGGTCCCCCTGCTGGACCCTGGTCCCCCTGCTGGACCCGGGTCCCCCTGCTGGACCCGGGTCAAACTACTGGACCCGGGTTCCCCTGCTGGACCCCCCAGATCCACCTCTCAGAACCGGGTCCCCCTACTGGACCCAGGTCCCCCTCCTGGACCCAGGTCCCACTACTTGACCCAGGTTCCCCTGCTGGACCCGGGTCCCCCTACTGGACCCGGGTCCCCCTACTGGACCCAGGTTCCCCTGCTGGACCCCCAGATCCACCTGCTGGACCCCCCAGGTCCCCCTGCTGGACCACCGGGGTCCCACTACTGGACCCGGGTCCCCCTCCTGGACCCAGGTCCCACTACTTGACCCGGGTCTCCCTGCTGGACCCTGGTCCCCCTTCTAGACCCGGATCCACCTGCTGGACCCGGGTCCCCCTGCTGGACCCTCCAGGTCCCCCTGCTGGACACAGGTCCCCCTGATAGACCCAGGTCCCCCTGCTGGTCCCCCTACTGGACCCAGGTCCTCCTACTGGACCCAGGTCCACCTGCTGGGCCCAGGTCCCCCTGCTGGACCATCCAGGTCCCCTGCTGGACCCAGGTCCCCCTGCTAGACCCAGGTCCCCCTGCTGGACCCAGGTCCCCCTGCTAGACCCGGGTCCCCCTGCTGGACCCCCCAGGTCCCACTACTGGATCCGGGTCCCCTGCTGTACCCGGGTCCCCCTGCTGCTGGTCCCCCTGCTGGACCCAGGTCCCGGGTCACACTCTATATATATCTATATATATAGATATATATCTATATATATATCTATATCTATAGATATAGATATATATCTATATATATGATCATATATATATATAGTATGTATCTATATAGACAGATATATATATATATATATCTATACACATATATATATGTATATGTATATCTATTAAAAGGCCCAGTGTCCTGGGGACCTCACTGTAAGGCTGGGCTCTGGCCCACCATGGGTCTCCCTCCAGGACTAAGGGGCTTGGGGACCTCCCTGTAAGGCTGGGTCCTGGCCCACCATGGGTCTCCCTCCAGGACTAAGGGGCTTGGGGACCTCCCTGTAAGGCTGGGTCCTGGCCCACCATGGGTCTCCCTCCAGGACTAAGGGGCTTGGGGACCTCACTGTAAGGCTGGGTCCTGGCCCACCATGGGTCTCCCTCCAGGACTAAGGGGCTTGGGGACCTCACTGTAAGGCTGGGTCCTGGCCCACCATGGGTCTCCCTCCAGGACTAAGGGGCTTGGGGACCTCACTGTAAGGCTGGGTCCTGGCCCACCATGGGTCTCCCTCCAGGACTAAGGGGCTTGGGGACCTCACTGTAAGGCTGGGTCCTGGCCCACCATGGGTCTCCCTCCAGGACTAAGGGGCTTGGGGACCTCCCTGTAAGGCTGGGTCCTGGCCCACCATGGGTCTCCCTCCAGGACTAAGGGGCTTGGGGACCTCCCTGTAAGGCTGGGTCCTGGCCCACCATGGGTCTCCCTCCAGGACTAAGGGGCTTGGGGACCTCCCTGTAAGGCTGGGTCCTGGCCCACACACCATAAGTGTGTGTGTGTGTGTGTGTGTGTGTGTGGAAATGTGCTCTTCTCCGAGTGGAAATAACCGGGTGCGTTGTTATAAGCTCAGAGCTGTCTGTGGAACAATGTGGGTTGGGCTGCACCTGCGGTGTCTCTCCACCAGAGGGCATTTACATTTACATTTACATTTAGGGCATTTGGCAGACGCTTTTATCCAAAGCGACTTACAAGGTGTACATTAGTTGAAGCAGACAATAGCATAACACTGGGGTACGCAAACATATAAATACAGCAGTTCACAAGTATTCATATTGACAAGATGAATAACACAATTTCGTACTGCTAGGTCACCTGCTTAAGTAGCTGTGATAAGAGCGTGTTAACATTAAGGACATACACTTGCTAACATATACAACATGCTAAGAGCTATTAATGTCAGGACTTAAGCAAGTTTAGGGGTTTCACAAAGGAGAGTCCAGGTGGACTCTGAACAGGTGGGTCTTGAGTCTCTTGCGGAAGCTGGCGAGGGACTCTGCCGTCCTGACATGAGACGGGAGTTCATTCCACCACTGTGGGGCCAGAGCCGTGAAGAGCTGGGTTTTGGACGAGCGATGTTTGGTTGACCTTAGTGAAGGTCGAACAAGTCGCCTGGCAGAAGTTGAGCGGAGCGCTCTGGCTGGGATGTAGGGTTTGACCAACGCCTGGAGGTAGGCCGGGGCAGTTCCATTGACTGCCCTAAAGGTCAGCACCAGAATCTTGAATTTGATGCGAGCATTTACCGGAAGCCAGTGGAGTTCGCGGAAGAGAGGGGTCACGTGGGAGAATTTCGGTAGGTTGAATACCAGGCGTGCTGCTGCGTTCTGGATGCGTTGGAGGGGCTTGGTTGCAGAGGCGGGGAGTCCCGCCAGGAGAGAGTTGCAGTAGTCGAGGCGGGTGATGACGAGCGTTTGGACCAGGATCTGCGCCGCTTGAGGAAGGGCCGGATCCTGCGGATGTTGTAGAGGGCAATTCTGCAAGATCGGGCCACCGCGGTGACGTTGGCATTGCAGGACAGCTGGTCATCTACCACCACACCAAGGTCTCTTGTTGTGGTTGAGGGGGAGACTTGGGTGTTCTCGATGGTGACCAGTAGGTCCATCTGAGGGCAGTCTTTCCCCGGTATGAAGAGGAGCTCAGTCTTGTCAAGGTTGAGCTTCAGGTGGTTGGCGGCTGTCCATCTGCTGATGTCGGCCAGGCATT
>CM051023.1:5725018-5730018 GCA_027704905.1 Muraenolepis orangiensis | reverse complement strand
TCTGAGGGAGGAATATGAGCTGAAGATGGCCCAGCTGGGGAAGATAGAGTCTGATGTTCAGCAGATGATCCAGGAGAGAAAAATAAAGATTCAGGAGATCATAGACGCAGTGAAGCTCAGCAGAGCAGACGCAGACCGAGAGCTAGCCGACGGTGAGCAGGTCCTCGCCGCTCTGATGCGCTGCATTGAAAAGTGTCGGGACGATCTCAACCAAACGGTTCAAGAGAAACTGAAATCCATAGAGAGACAAGCTGAAGACCTCATCAAAGAGCTGGAGCGGGAAGTTAAAGATCTGACCAATAGGAGCTCAGAGGTGAAGCAGCTCTCACACACTGAAGACCACCTCCACTTCCTCCAGAGCTTCATATCCCTGAAGAATCCTCCAAACACCAGGGACTGGACCAGGGTGGAGGTCCCTCCTCCGTCATACGCAGGGACCTTGAGGAGATCCCTGGATCAGCTGAAGGAGACGCTGGACATGGAGATGGAGAAGCTGCCTGACCTGAAACCAGCTGTAAAGAAGTGCATGGAGATGGAGAAGCTGCCTGACCTGAGGTCGACTCTAAAGAAGTGTAAGTGTCTGTTTAATTTGATTCATCACAACAACACACTAACTCTTCAGATGTCCATCCACACAGCAGGAGGTGACGTCCTACTGGGAATCAACATGATGGTGGACATCATGTATCTTATCAATATATCAATATATTGATAACATACATCAGGGGTGGCCAACCAGTCAGAGGTTAAGAGCCAAACATGTTACTATGTTACTGTAAAAAGAGCCACATCATACACACAGTCACAGATGGCCCCCCCCTCTCCTTCTCTCTTCTGTTCTCAGCCTTTCTCTGTGCTCCCTCACTCTCTTCCTCCCCTCTCTCTCTCACACAGACTAAATGAACATCTAGAACTTTACACACACACTCAAGATCCTCCCTCCCAAAGACACACACACCCTCACACAGACACACACACATAGCTCTGCTCTGACAGATTTATTGTAAATGTCACACACCATAATATTGACAGAAATTGAATTAAACCTCTCCTACTAGTATTCAGAGGCCAGTTATTATCAACAATGAACATTGTGTGCACTCTCACACAAACTCTCAGTAAACTAAATGTGAACAAGTTTTTTATCTTCCTACGCATGTTGCTTCTTTAAATGAAATGAGTGGGACTTCTGACATTCCTTGCCTTGAACAATCCTCCACCTTGTTTCAGTTTTTGGTTTTCTGGAAACAAGATTTCAACCACGTCACTGAGGCATGTTTTAACAAACTCCCCTTCATTGTAGGGCTTTTTAGCTCGTGCTATGTTCCAAGCAACTTGATATGATGCAAGCGTTACGGTCTCCGAGTGCTTCCTTATTTTTTGGAAAAACTGTGTCTGCTTTTCCGCCTGACTTTTCAAGGTGTTTAACTTCTGCTTGTGAAGTTCAACACCTTTAGTGAATTCCTGAATTCCTGAAACCTTGAAATGGGCTAATGACGTCTGGCATAGAAGGCTAAATTGCTTGCAATTGCGTTCTATAAAAAAAGATGAACTCTCCCACTCTACTAAAAACGTCCTATGGTCGTTCATATTTTCGCTTAGCTGTGCATTTTTTCCCTGCCTTTAGTTTGACTCATGGTCACTCAGATAGTGCTTGATAGGGTTTTCCCCCCTCGAAGGTGATTGGTTCACTGCATCGCAGGCATTTTAGTGATTGGCTCTTGGGCCGCATCACAATTAGACGCGCTGTCATGCTCTCATACTGACACCACTCACACTAGTGATGGAATTCCGGCTCTTTTGAGTGAGCCGGCTCATTTGGCTCGGCTCACCAAGAAGAGCCGGCTCTTTCGGCTCCCAAACGGCTCTTCTATTTGACCACATATACCTTTTATAATTCAATCAAATTGAGCCCTATTTTGACTAATTATTTATATGTGTACACATATATCACTTAAATTATTCAATACATCCTTTGTACTGAAGTATTCAAAAGTAAAACATTTTTAATATAAATGATTAGCTGTGGCCAATTGTTTTCATTGCATTTCCAGACCCTTGTACCTCTGATAGCACCCAATGAATGACCTGACCTGCTTGTAGAACCAGGCTACACACAGCAGATAGCAACACCTAGAACAACTTAAGCATAGACATTTAAAATAAGGACAGCTACTGTATTTTTGTATATTTGACATTTTTATTTAAACAAAAAGCCCTAACAAAACAGCAGGGCTCTATTTCAGTATAAAATATAGAACAAAAGACAGCAACAGCTGACATCAAATCTTAAAAAATATAAATGATCATAAATAAATAACATAATGAAAATAAATATATTGCAATGCTCAAAACTGCAGCAAATAACAGTCTCTATCATAAAAAAACATAATGAAAATAAATGTATTGTAATGTGCAAAACAGCAGTATCAAACAGTCTCTAATGAACTTCCCACGGTCAACTATCAAACGGTAACCTGTTCTTCTTCTTTTCAGGGCAGATTGGCATTGAGGAAGACCAAGTGCCTCAGCTTAGAGGGTTGATCCGGTTTCTTCTCTCCGTTATTATCTGCCCTGTTTCAGAACATACATTGGGTTGAGAGCCTGTGTGAAGGAATCCCTTGTTGGACTCTCTCTGTCTGAGGACAACAGGAAGGTGACGAGGGATGGAGGGAGGAAGTATCCTGATCACCTGGAGAGATTTGACTGCTATTACCAGGTGTTGTGTAGAGAGGGTCTGACTGACCGCTGTTACTGGGAGGTGGAGATGGAAGGAGGAGGTGTTGGTATAGGAGTGACATACAGAGGAATCACTAGGAGAGGATGGGGTGATGACAGATGGCTTGGAGGGAACAACAAGTCCTGGATTCTTGATTGTTATGATGATGATTACTCTGTCTGTTACAACGGTAGTAAAACAGCCATAGATCTCCTCCCCTCTAACAGAGTAGGAGTGTATGTGGACCGACCTGCTGGCTCTCTCTCCTTCTACAGAGTGTCCCCAGATGGAGGAGGGTCCTCAGACACACTGACACTCATCCACACCTTCCAGTCCACATTCACCCAGGAGGACCTCCTCCTTGGGTTTAGGTTATGGGGAGAACGTTCCTCAGTGTCTCTGTGTCGCTTGTAGCAACACACACAGAAACACACACACACACACACACACATAGAAATACACACACACACACACACACACACACACACACATAGAAATACACACACACACACATAGAAATACACACACACACACACATAGAAATACTCACACACACACACACACACATAGAAATACACACACACACACATAGAAATACACACTCACACACACACACACATAGAAATACACCCTCACACACTCACATAGAAATACACACTCACACACACACATAGAAATACACACTCACCCTCACACACTCACATAGAAATACACACACACACACATAGAAATACACACTCACACACACACACATAGAAATACACACACTCACACACACACACACACACATAGAAATACACACTCACACACACACACACATAGAAATACACACACACACACATATAGAAACACAAACGAACACATGCACACAAACACACACTCAGAAATGTGTGTGTGTGTGTGTGTGTGTGTTCTATGTGTGTGTGTGTGTGTTTCTATGTGTGTGTATACATTTTTATACATACACATAGAAACACACACACACACATAGAACACACACACACACACACACACATAGAACACACACATAGAACACACACACACACACACACACACACACACACACACACACACACTTTCACAAACACACATTTATATAATTACGCAGGCGGGATTTGGACCGGATGTGGGTGGGATTTGGAATGGATGTGGGTGGGATTTGGACCGGATGTGGGTGGGATTTGGACCGGATATGGGCATGATGTGTACCGGATGTGGGCGGGAAATTGACCGGATGTGGGTGGGATTTGGACCGGATGTGGGTGGGATTTGAACCAGATGTGGGCGGGATTTGGACTTGATGTGGGCGGGATGTGGACCAGATATGGGCGGGATGTGGACCAGATATGGGCGGGATGTGTACCGGATGTGGGCGGGATGTGTACCGGATGTGGGCGGGATTTGGACCGATATGGGTGGGATTTGGCCCGGATGTGAGCGGGATGTGGACCCCTGAGAGAGGAGAAGGCTTGGAAGAAGGCATGAAGGAATATATGTTTTTTGTTCTAAAGATGCTGGAGAGATGCGGGGGGAATTCACTTTAACTGTTTGTTTGTTTGTTTGCAGCAAATAATGTACTACGCTCTTGTCCATGTATGACCCATATAGATCTATAGATAGATATGTGTGTATATATGTATATATATATGTATACATCTGTCACTCATATTCTCAATATATCACTTATTTTCACAAGATTCTTGAAAGTAACACTTTATCTTTCTGTGTGTCACACACACACACACACACACACACACACACACACACACACACTCACCATTGTCTCACTGTGTGTGTGGTTGTGTGTTTGATGTGTTTTTGTTTTTTGGAGATCATCATGAAATAAAGAATGTTCTAGAGACCCCAGAGAGATCTGTCCTCCTCTTATTAGAAATCACAAGCAGTTACAAGTTCATATATAGATATATAGAATTACATATAGATCCATAGATCTATATATATTTAGATCTAAATATCTATCTATCTATCTATAGATGATCAAATCTATCTATAGATAGAAAGATAGACAGAGACTGTCTGTTCTCTATAAGAAATCACACACAATTACAAGTAAATATATGTAGATGTATAGAGAGAGATAAACTGTATGTAGAGATATATATCTATATCTATATATAAACATAGATCTAGCAACATGGCTGCAGGTGTGTGTATATATATATCAAAGAGGGACCTAGTGAGGATCAGTCTACCCCCCGTGTCCCCCCTCAGTACATCCAAGGAGCAGAGCCTTCATGCTGAGTGGAGCCCTGAGTTCCTC
>CM051023.1:5716018-5719518 GCA_027704905.1 Muraenolepis orangiensis | reverse complement strand
CTGGTCCAGCTGGGGGACCTGGGACCAGCAGGGGGACCTGGGACCAGCAGGGGGACCTGGGTCCAGTAGGGGGACCCGTGTCCAGCAGGGGGACCCGGATCCATTAGTTGGACCCGTGTCCAGCAGGGGGACCTGGAGGGTCCAGCAGGGGGACCTGGGACCAGCAGGGGGACCTGGGTCCAGCAGGGGGACCTGGGCCCAGCAGGTGGACCTGGGTCCAGTAGGAGGACCAGGGTCCAGTAGGGGGACCAGCAGGGAACCTGGGTCCAGCAGGGGGACATAGGTCTAGCAGGGGGACCTGGGTCTAGCAGGGGGACCCGGGTCCAGCAGGGGGATCCGGGTCCAGCAGGGGGAACCGGGTCTAGCAGGGGGACCCGGGTCCAGCAGGGGGACCCGGGTCCAGTTGTGGGACCAGGGTCCAGCAGGGGGACCCTGGTCCAGCAGCGGGACCTGGGTCCAGCAGGGGAACCTTGGTCCAGCAGGGGGACCCGGGTCCAGCAGGGGGACCCGGGTCCAGTTGTGGGACCAGGGTCCAGCAGGGGGACCCGGGTCCAGCAGGGGAACCTGGGTCCAGCAGGGGGACCCGGGTCTAGCAGGGGGACCCGGGTGCAGCAGGGGGACCTGGGTCTAGCAGGGGGACCTGGGTCCAGCAGGGGGACCCGGGGTCCAGCAGGGGGACCTGGGTCCAGTAGGAGGACCTGGGTCCCGTAGGGGGACCAGCTGGGGTACCTAGGTCCAGCAGGGGGGCCTGGGTCCAGCAGGGGGACCTGGGTCTAGCAGGGGCCCTGTGTCCAGCAGTAAGACCCGGGTCCAGCAGGTGGACCTGGGTCCAGTAGGAGGACCTGGGTCCAGTAAGGGGACCCGGGTCCAGTAGGGGGACTTTGGGGGTCCAGCAGGGGGACCTGGGTCCAGCAGGGGGACCTTAGTACAGCAGGGGGACCTGCGTCCAGCAGGGGGATCCGGGTCCAGTAGGGGGACCTGGGGGGTCCAGCAGGGGGACCTGGGTCTAGCAGGGGTCCTGGAGGGTCAAGCAGGGGGACCCGGGTCCAGCAGGGGGACCCGGGTCTAGTAGAGGGACCTGGCGGGTCCAGCAGGGGGACCTGGCGGGTCCAGCAGGGGGACCTAGCGGGTCCAGCAGGGGGACCTGCGTCCAGCAGGGGGACCAGTGTCCAGCAGGGGGACCAGTGTCCAGTAGGGGGACCTGGGGGGTCCAGCAGGGGGACCTGGGTCTAGCAGGGGGTCCTGGAGGGTCAAGCAGGGGGACCCGGGTCCAGCAGGGGGACCCGGGTCTAGTAGGGGGACCTGGGTCAAGCAGGGGGACCCGGGTCCAGCAGGGGGAACCGGGTCTAGTAGGGGGACCCGGGTCCAGCAGGGGGACCCGGGTCCAGCAGGGGGACCTGGGTCCAGCAGGGGGATCCGGGGAGTCAAGCAAGGGGACCCGGATCCAGCAGGGGGACCCGGGAACAGCAGGGGGACCCGGGGGGCCCAGCAGGGGGACCTGGGGGGTCCAGCATGGAGACCTTGGGGGTCCAGCACGGGGACCTGGATCTAGCAGGGGGACCTGGGTCCAGCAGGGGGACCCGGGTGTCCAGCAGGGGGACCTGGTCCAGCTGGGGGACCTGGGACCAGCAGGGGGACCTGGGACCAGCAGGGGGACCTGGGTCCAGCAGGGGGACCTGGGTCCAGTAGGGGGACCCGTGTCCAGCAGGGGGACCCGGATCCATTAGTTGGACCCGTGTCCAGCAGGGGGACCTGGGACCAGCAGGGGGACCTGGGTCCAGCAGGGGGACCTGGGCCCAGCAGGTGGACCTGGGTCCAGTAGGAGGACCAGGGTCCAGTAGGGGGACCAGCAGGGAACCTGGGTCTAGCAGGGGGACCTGGGTCTAGCAGGAGGACCCGGGTCCAGCAGGGGGATCCGGGTCCAGCAGGGGGAACCGGGTCTAGCAGGGGGACCCGGGTCCAGCAGGGGGACCCGGGTCCAGTTGTGGGACCAGGGTCCAGCAGGGGGACCCGGGTCCAGCAGGGGAACCTGGGTCCAGCAGGGGGACCCGGGTCTAGCAGGGGGACCCGGGTGCAGCAGGGGGACCTGGGTCTAGCAGGGGGACCTGGGTCCAGCAGGGGGACCCGGGGTCCAGCAGGGGGACCTGGGTCCAGTAGGAGGACCTGGGTCCCGTAGGGGGACCAGCTGGGGTACCTAGGTCCAGCAGGGGGGCCTGGGTCCAGCAGGGGGACCTGGGTCTAGCAGGGGCCCTGTGTCCAGCAGTAAGACCCGGGTCCAGCAGGTGGACCTGGGTCCAGTAGGAGGACCTGGGTCCAGTAAGGGGACCATCAGGGGTACCTGGGTCAAGCAGGGGTACCTGGGTCCAGCAGGGGGACCTGGGTCCAGCAGGGGAACCTGTGTCCAGCAGTGGGACCCGGGTGTCCAGCAGGGGGACCTGGTCCAGCTGGGGGACCTGGGACCAGCAGGGGGACCTGGGACCAGCAGGGGGACCTTGGTCCAGCAGGGGGACCTGGGTCCAGTAGGGGGACCCGTGTCCAGCAGGGGGACCCGGGTCCATTAGTTGGACCCGTGTCCAGCAGGGGGACCTGGAGGGTCCAGCAGGGGGACCTGGGACCAGCAGGGGGACCTGGGACCAGCAGGGGGACCTGGGCCCAGCAGGTTGACCTGGGTCCAGTAGGAGGACCAGGGTCCAGTAGGGGGACCAGCAGGGAACCTGGGTCCAGCAGGGGGACCTTGCTGGACCTTGGGGGTCCAGCACGGGGACCTGGATCTAGCAGGGGGACCTGGGTCCAGCAGGGGGACCCGGGTGTCCAGCAGGGGGACCTGGTCCAGCTGGGGGACCTGGGACCAGCAGGGGGACCTGGGACCAGCAGGGGGACCTGGGTCCAGCAGGGGGACCTGGGTCCAGTAGGGGGACCCGTGTCCAGCAGGGGGACCCGGATCCATTAGTTGGACCCGTGTCCAGCAGGGGGACCTGGGACCAGCAGGGGGACCTGGGTCCAGCAGGGGGACCTGGGCCCAGCAGGTGGACCTGGGTCCAGTAGGAGGACCAGGGTCCAGTAGGGGGACCAGCAGGGAACCTGGGTCTAGCAGGGGGACCTGGGTCTTGCAGGAGGACCCGGGTCCAGCAGGGGGATCCGGGTCCAGCAGGGGGAACCGGGTCTAGCAGGGGGACCCGGGTCCAGCAGGGGGACCCGGGTCCAGTTGTGGGACCAGGGTCCAGCAGGGGGACCCGGGTCCAGCAGGGGAACCTGGGTCCAGCAGGGGGACCCGGGTCTAGCAGGGGGACCCGGGTGCAGCAGGGGGACCTGGGTCTAGCAGGGGGACCTGGGTCCAGCAGGGGGACCCGGGGTCCAGCAGGGGGACCTGGGTCCAGTAGGAGGACCTGGGTCCCGTAGGGGGACCAGCTGGGGTACCTAGGTCCAGCAGGGGGGCCTGGGTCCAGCAGGGGGACCTGGGTCTAGCAGGGGCCCTGTGTCCAGCAGTAAGACCCGGGTCC
>CM051023.1:5701018-5708518 GCA_027704905.1 Muraenolepis orangiensis | reverse complement strand
TAGACTAATGGACGATGTGCCAGATTATATTCTTATGTCTGTTTCTCTTTAGGACTGAGTACTGACTACTGAGTTTAAGCCAACGGGGGATGTTTGTAGAAACCTCCTGAACCTCCCTACTCTGCAATGGAGAAATGCTTTTTTTAAATATTGATATAAAGGGGATAGACTTTTTGAAAAGAGAAACATTATATTGATGATGCTGAAACTTTTATCATCACTGCATCATTCTAGATGGCCGGCTATCATCTGAAGGACCTTTTTGAAGCACACTTCCGGCTCTCCTTGCGTACTTGCGGTTCGGTTCAGAGTCGGTTCCCCTTGATCAGTGAGCTCAGGTTGCTTCCATCTGGTCGCAGATTAAAAATCTGCCGGACAGAACGGATTTAGCAACTCATGTGTCCTTGCTGTCATGTCATTCTATGTGTTGTGCTGTAACGTGTGTGTGTGTTGATTGGTGTGTGCGTGTGTTGATTGTGGATGATGATTGGATTACTGCCGGCTGCCATACAAATTTCCCATGGCGGATAATTGAAGATAATGACCTTACCTTACCTTGGTTAGGGCTTAGGGCATCTTTCCGTGAAAAGACAGAGTGGTTTGGGAAATTGAGTGCCTTAACACCATGACAACCAACAATCAACAAGGTTGGTCTCTTTGTGATTGGCTTTTTATTACAGAAAATCTGATTGATTACCTGTGAGATTTCATATGTTTTCTTGGAAGAAATGATGGGCATGGCTCACTGTCCCCGCCCTCGCTCCCCTTGAGATGTATGAGATGCTGTGGCCCTGTGGCTTTGATCAGAGTTGGAGAACAAGCGTGAGCATGTGAAGTTGTTTGGCAGATTGTATTTCCCCGTGGATTCTGGTGACTCTGAATGAATTATGAAGGTGAAATAATGTTCACCTAGTGCTGCATACAAAAATAAAACTATTTTCAAATGGTGCTGTGGTTGAAGCCACAACTCTATTCCCCCCCTCTGGGCTCAAGGTCATGTGTCTTTGACCAAGTTCCTCTCTTGCACTTTTTAAGTATCTTTTTACTTTGTTTTTTTCGACTGCCGGCTCGGGCCACAGCAGCGGAGAGAGTGGAGGCTGTCGGGGGGAACTCGGCACAGATATAATGCTATTTAAATGCTAATGTGTTAAGAGGAGCAAAACAACCTTTATTCACACTCAACAAGGCAACAAGAGTGCTAAAAACAAGGGGCCCGCGTAATAAATGAGCCCTCTTCCTCCTGCTCCGTCTATACTCCATCCTCCTCCTCCTCCTCCTCCCTCTCCCTGCGGTGTCAAATTGAAGGGTGTGTTGATAACTGGCTGGTGGGGACTTTGATAACATTCAGGCTTTGGTGTGAGGCCAGATGTTAAGTCGTACACGATTGGTGGGGGACAGAGGGCGCCAAGTCTTAAATCCGCTATTATTGGCTTGTGTCTACACAGAGAGTTTGCGGTCCAACAAGTCTCTATACGAGGTCTAAAGACTTTTGGACGTAATATGGAATGACCTCGTCTCTCGGTCAGTTTGAGTCAGTCTGACTAAATGGTTGCCGTGGGTTTCATCAGCACCATCGATAGCATCCGAGTCCAAATCCTCCAAAGTCCACATTTAAGCTCCACCATAATGGTTTGTAGCGATGGTTCATGCGGTGTAGTGCTCTGTGTACCCGGAGAGCAGAAACATGCTTGGCGTTTGGCAGAAGCGATTTCTCTCACCTGAGAGACCTGCTGACCTCGCTTTCCTGCCTTTTGCCTGACATCAATATTCAATCGTTCAACAGTTGTTGGAGAATTCCCGTTGTTTTTTCCGAAGACCTACGCTCCCGTGTCTTTGTTTTGGTTTTTGGTTCCTCACACTCCAACAACCTACAGTACATGTGTGGTTCAGAGAGAGAGAAGAGCTCATGTATTCCGTATGTGTGTGTGTCTTGAGAGTCAGGGAGGCCCTTCGACGGAACGCGTCACTCGGCAGCGAAAGGCCACAGAGAACGACATAACTAGCAGTAGCGTAACTTCAGCGTCATCGCCACCCAACAGCAAGCGGGGGGCACAACGTCCCTCTGTCAGGTGGATGGGGAGTGGTTGGTGAGTCAATCAGGTGGAGTGGTCGGTGAGTCAGATGGACAGCCCTCAGACGGAGATCACCTGCTTCAGCTGCCGGGCCTACAGTCATTGATTTGTTTCCCAGTGGGTTATTTTTATATCAAAGATGAACCTGTCAATCAATCAATCAAACAAAGCATCATATTCTAACTATTCTTCTAACTCTATTCTTCTAACTCTATTAATTAACATATTGAATTAGTCTTAGTTTGTCCCCAAACGGTATCCTAGATGAACATAGAATTGGCAATTAATCCAATGTGTAAAATGTGGGGACATAGGAGGCAGTAGAGCTCAGGAGGAAGAGCGGCCGGAAGGTTGCTGGTTCCATCCCCAGCTGTGGGGGATCCAAGAGGCGTGACTTGTAAATGGCTTAGGATAAAAGCGCTCTATAAAAGCAGCCATAACCATTGACCATCACATAGAGAGAGACGTTGGTGTCAAGACATCGCACGTGGACACCGGCTCACGTTCACTTCCTCAGAAGATGAGATGCACACAGTTGCTTGGATCATGGATCAGCTTTAGAAAAGGCACAGATTGAATTGCATGGGATTCCTTTAGCCTCTGGGCTACGGACCAGACAAGTAGACCAACCCAATGTGGGCTTCTGAATCCCAAATAACAGCCAAATCCAACCCAAAAGCAGCCGGTTTGCCCTCTGATGCTGATGGAGACTACAACAGAACAAGGAGGCTCAGAACCGCTGGGCCTTAGGAGGGGGGGGAAATCAAACCCCCCCCCTCCAGTTAGAAATTGTTCAATCTTTTGTACACAGTGAGTGTTGAAGTGGAGCAGTTGATGTCGTTAAGCCTCCATGCCTAAAAGATTAGTAAGATCAATTCAATAGTTTCCTTTTGCACACACAAAACGCTCCGAGTGCGGTTCACTGTGGCTCATAACCGACAACACAATGGAATCAGTTTCTGGTAATTGTGTATTGAGCCTCATCCAATGTGACATAACACAGGTGCCTCCGCAGTGCTAACGCCCGCGCTATGAAGCACAAGCATTCATGTGATTTGATATCCAACTCATTGTTTATTTAGTTTGTTAACAGTAGTAAACAACATTGCTTGGCTAGAGACATTCTAAATCCTATGGATAGACATCACGTTGTTTGTCTTGTCTGCAGCAGTGTTCTAATACCATCCATTTATTCCTATAGTAATGAAGCCATAGAGCCAATGTGTGGACTTAATGTCATTCAAAGTGGAAGCTCCCTCCTGATTACCCTGGCTTGAGGGAGAGGTTGTGGTTGAGTGATGGGCATGAAGGCAGCTCAA
The DNA here is from genome assembly GCA_027704905.1 of Muraenolepis orangiensis. Classification (NCBI taxonomy): domain Eukaryota; kingdom Metazoa; phylum Chordata; class Actinopteri; order Gadiformes; family Muraenolepididae; genus Muraenolepis; species Muraenolepis orangiensis. The sequence continues at coordinate 5,705,127 of CM051023.1, read as the reverse complement.
GGTACAAAATGGCTGCCCAGGTGGTTTTTTTCAGTCCATTGTATATTTAGTTTGGGAATAACAGAAACAAATTGCCATTGAATATCCACGTGGACAGGGGATGGTTGTTATTGTACCACATACAGGAATTGCTTGCAGTGCATTCATAGACTTAACAGAAGCACCCCTCTGGGACAATGTATTGTGACTGTCACAAAGTTAGTATTGACTGCCAACACAATGGGTTGGAGGGCTGTCACGTTGTGTGGACCACATTCACGGTGTGTCTGAGGCCTTTCTTATAAAACCAGGGCAAAACCAGAGCACTGGAGGGCGTGGCCGTTGTCCAGCGGGTGTCTGACGTTTTGTCCGTTTGCCGGTCGTGCCTAGCTTCGTTTATTCCAAGTTTACTCAAATGAAACGTGCTGTGTGAGTGTCGAAAGGTGTCTCCTTTTTTCTCTATTCAGAGAGCGTGCACAACACTCGTCAACACTTCATCACCCCAAAACATCCTACCCCCCCCCCCCCGTAACGTCCACTTCCAGGACTCCCGGTCAACATCCAACCCCCCCCCCCCCCCGTAACGTCCACTTCCAGGACTCCCGGTCACATCCAACCCCCCCCGTAACGTCCACTTCCAAGACTCCCGGTCAACATCCAACCCCCCCCCCCCGTAACGTCCAGTTCCAGGACTCCAGGTCAACATCCAACCCCCCCCCCCCCCCCGTAACGTCCACTTCCAGGACTCCCGGTCCACATCCAACCCCCCCCCCCCCGTAACGTCCACTTCCAGGACTCCCGGTCAACCCCCCCCCCCGTAACGTCCACTTCCAGGACTCCCGGTCAACATCCAACCCACCCCCCGTAATGTCCACTTCCAGGACTCAGGACTCCCGGTCAACATCCAACCCCCCCCCCCCCCCGTAACGTCCACTTCCAGGACTCCCGGTCAACTCCCCATTTCCACGGTTGCTGCTCCGTCACAGTGTTCCCCCCCATCCCAACAATTCAACGCACATTTTCCGCAGAACCGTGCATCCAAGCGACTTCACGTCCCTCGACACTTCACTGCCTTGGCCAATGAGCAATGCTCAGCGGGAAGTCCAGTGGATGAACGGTTGTAGACTAAATCAAAGGACGGACGGACAATGCAGTTGATGTACACAGAGACTCATATAAGGACAGTTCGATGGTGCCCTTGAGCAAGGCACCAGACCCCCTACACACTGCTCCCTGGGGAGCTGGATACACAACAGCTGCCTTACTGCTCCTAATACTGGGATGGGTTGAATGCAGAGAAACACATTTCACTGTGTGTGTGTGTGTGTGTGTGTGTGTGTGTGTGTGTGTGTGTGTGTGTGTGTGTGTGTGTGTGTGTGTGTGTGTGTGTGTGTGTGTGTGTGCGTGTGTGTGTGTGTGTGAGTGTGTTTGTGTGTGTGTGATCTATAAAGAGGATTCAATCCTCAAGATTAAGATGTAGATTTAGATGACATGAGACAGCTGCATACCAAATAATAATACATGTTCATGATGGTCTAATGGTCTAATGCTAAACGCCTACAATGCTTCCCATTCATTTGTAGACAGTCCAAAGTTCAGTCAAGAACCTTATCTGGATTGTCACTGACTCCCTTTAATGAACTGCATTGAGATAATAGTTTAACGCTAACAAAAGAACAGATAATAAATTATATATCTATCTAGAAGTGTGTGAGCAGGTCAGATTCAAGGCTTTATGTTCACATGACAGACGTTGGTCTTTCTCAATAGGCTCATATGAGCTCAGACATTGAGCTAGTTCCGTTGAGTTTCACAATAAGGGTTCAATGATCAGGCCGTTTGTTCCCCCATGAAACCCAAATGGACCGAAGCCTCATTCCCATGAGCACGTATCAAACCCCCAGACTCGCTCACTCACATTTGGTTTGTTTCGGTTTGTTTTCCCGGCGGCCTTCCTCGCCGCTCACAACCTCAGGAAACCTCTCCTTAACGTCACGGGGGCTACGGTCGGCCCAGAGTCTGAGGGTTTATGAGGCTTGTGTCGGGGAGCCCGGGGAGAGCCAGGGTGAGCTGGCCTTGTTTTTGGTCTCTCGCCGTGTTTGTTTCTAACTCTTTTCCACCGAAGCACATGGCAGGGTGCAGATAAGCATGAAGTATGGCTAGAGCAATCACTCGCTACATTTCACACCCCGGGATATCAAATGATTAAGCGTCGGTACGACCTGACAATAAAGGTGAAAGGCCATATAGTGGTGATTGTGGTGGTTTTGATTACTAAATGTGATGTTTTGTTGGGTAATGATTCACATTAGTTATAGTATGTGTATTAGTATTAGCATTTCAAGGGGGTCATGAATTCATAGTTAAGGGGCGGCAGGATAGCTCAGTCTGTTAGAACTTTTGGCCTGGGAAGCGGAAGTTCGCCGGTTCGAGTCCCCGAAACACCTAGGCACTGCCGAGGTGCACTTGAGCAAGGCACAAGACCCCTACACCATGGTGATGCCCGTGTCGGCCACCGACCACTCCCTCTCCAGCAGCACCTTCCCGCGCATGCACTACGGCAGCGCCCCCCGGGACGGCGGCGGGGGTGGCGGTAACAGGGAGTCCCGGGAGGAGAGCGGTGGAGGCGGTGGTTGTGGAGGCGGTGGCGGCGGAGGTGGTGGCGGAGGCGGAGAGGAACCGCCGCCGTAGGCGGTTCCTCTCCCTCCGCTGGTGGGAGCATGACAGATCACGGTTACTAACTTTCCCCTGCTTCCAATCGCACTAAGTGCTCTGATCTGCAGACGGATAGGTAGACAAATGGAGGACCCCCCCTGCCCTGATCTCTCTCTCTCTCTCTCTCTCTCTCTCTCTCTCTCTCTCTCTCTCTCTCTCTCTCTCTCTCTCTCTCTCTCTCTCTCTCTCTCTCTCTCTCTCTCTGTCTCTCTGTGTCTCTCACCATCTCTCCATTTCTCTCCCCATCTCTCTCCCCATCTGTCTCCATCTCTCTCTCTCTCTCTCTCTCTCTCTCTCTCTCTCTCTCTCTCTCTCTCTCTCTCCTCTCTCTCTCTCTCTCTCTCTCTCTCTCTCTCTCTCTCTCTGTCTCTGTCTCTCTCACTATCTCTCCATCTCTCTCCACATCTCTCACTCTCTCTCTCTCTCTCTCTCTCTCTCTCTCTCTCTCTCTCTCTCTCTCTCTCTCTCTCTCTCTCTCTCTCTCTCTCTCTCTCTCTCTCCCTATCTCTCTCTCTCTCTCTCCCTATCTCTCTCTCTTTCTCTCTCTCCCCCATATCTCTCTTTTTCCCTCTTTCCCCATCTCTCTCCCCATCTCTCTCCCCATCTCTAATCATCTCTCTCCCCATCTCTCTCTCCCCCCTCTCTCTTTCTCTCTATCTCCCCCCCATCTCTCTCTCTCTCTCTCTCTCTCTCTCTCTCTCTCTCTCTCTCTCTCTCTCTCTCTCTCTCTCTCTCTCTCTCTCTCTCTCTCTCTCTCTCTCTCTCTCTCTCTGTCTCTCTGTGTCTCTCACCATCTCTCCATTTCTCTCCCCATCTCTCTCCCCATCTGTCTCCATCTCTCTCTCTCTCTCTCTCTCTCTCTCTCTCTCTCTCTCTCTCTCTCTCTCTCTCTCTCTCTCTCTCTCTCTCTCTCTCTCTCTCTCTCTCTCTCTCTCTCTCTCTCTCTCTCTCTGTCTCTCTCACTATCTCTCCATCTCTCTCCACATCTCTCACTCTCTCTCTCTCTCTCTCTCTCTCTCTGTCTTTTCTCTCTCTCTCTCTCTCTCTCTCTCTCTCTCTCTCTCTCTCTCTCTCTCTCTCTCTCTCTCTCTCTCTCTCTCTCTCTCTCTCTCTCTCTCCTCTCTCTCTCTCTCTCTCTCTCTCTCTCTCTCTCTCTCTCTCTCTCTCTCTCTCTCCTCATTTGGCAGACGCTTTTAAGCGACTTACAACGTGTATTTGTTGAAGCAGACAATAGCATAACACTGAGGTACGCCAACATAAAAATAGAGCAGTTCACAAGCATTCATATTAACAAGAGGAATAACACAATGACACACAGACACAGGCGCACACACACAGACACACACACACAGACACAGGCGCACACACACAGACACACACACAGACACAGGCAAACACACACAGACACACACACA
>CM051023.1:5693518-5698518 GCA_027704905.1 Muraenolepis orangiensis | reverse complement strand
TTTGAAGGCTGCATTTGAAGGAGCCTACGAAATAGGACAGGCCTTCAAATGCAGCCTAAAAGGATGCAGACCCTGAAATGGAACACAGCTGTGGTGAACCGGCCCGCTTCCTGCTCCTCCCCCGCAACAACAGTGTGTGTGTGACACGATACTCTGCTGCCCTCTGGTGGAGAGACACCGCAGGTGCAGCCCAACACACATTGTTCCACAGACAGCTCTGAGCTTATAACAACGCACCCGGTTATTTCCGCTCGGAGAAGAGCACATTTCCACACACACACACACACACACACACACACACACACACACACACACACACACACACACACACACACACACTTACATTTAGGGCATTTGGCAGACGCTTTTATCCAAAGCGACTTACAAGGTGTACATTAGTTGAAGCAGACAATAGCATTACACTGGGGTATGCAAACATATAAATACAGCAGTTCACAAGTATTCATATTGACAAGATGAATAACACAATTTCGTACTGCTAGGTCACCTGCTTAAGTAGCTGTGATAAGAGCGTGTTAACAACATTAAGGACATACTCTTGCTAACATATACAACATGCTAAGAGCTATTAATGTCAGGACTTAAGCAAGTTTAGGGGTTTCACAAAGGAGAGTCCAGGTGGACTCTGAACAGGTGGGTCTTGAGTCTCTTGCGGAAGCTGGCGAGGGACTCTGCCGTCCTGACATGAGACGGGAGTTCATTCCACCACTGTGGGGCCAGAGCTGTGAAGAGCTGGGTCTTGGACGAGCGATGTTTGGTTGACCTTAGTGAAGGTCGAACAAGTCGCCTGGCAGAAGTTGAGCGGAGCGCTCTGGCTGGGATGTAGGGTTTGACCAACGCCTGGAGGTAGGCCGGGGCAGTTCCATTGACTGCCCTAAAGGTCAGCACCAGAGTCTTGAATTTGATGCGAGCATTTACCGGAAGCCAGTGGAGATCGCGGAAGAGAGGGGTCACGTGGGAGAATTTCGGTAGGTTGAATACCAGGCGTGCTGCTGCGTTCTGGATGCGTTGGAGGGGCTTGGTTGCAGAGGCGGGGAGTCCCGCCAGGAGAGAGTTGCAGTAGTCGAGGCGGGTGATGACGAGTGCTTGGACCAGGATCTGCGCCGCTTCACGTGTGAGGAAGGGCCGGATCCTGCGGATGTTGTAGAGGGCAATTCTGCAAGATCGGGCCACCGCGGTGACGTTGGCATTGCAGGACAGCTGGTCATCTACCACCACACCAAGGTCTCTTGTTGTGGTTGAGGGGGAGACTTGGGTGTTCTCGATGGTGACCAGTAGGTCCATCTGAGGGCAGTCTTTCCCCGGTATGAAGAGGAGCTCAGTCTTGTCAAGGTTGAGCTTCAGGTGGTTGGCGGCTGTCCATCTGCTGATGTCGGCCAGGCATTTCGAGATGCGTGTTGCTATTTGGGTTTCTGAGGGGGGAAAGGAGAGAAACAGTTGAGTGTCATCTGCATAGCAGTGATAGGAGAAGCCATGAGATGCGATTACAGAGCCTAGCGATTTAGTGTAAAGAGAAAACAGAAGGGGTCCCAATACTGAGCCTTGAGGAACTCCGGTGTCCAGGGTGCAGGGTTTGGACAGGGAACCGTTCCATGTGACCTGATAAGTCCGATCTGCAAGGTAGGAGGTGAACCAGGATAACGCAGTTCCAGCGATTCCAAGCTCGGCGAGAGTGGAGAGGAGGATCTGGTGGTTCACTGTGTCGAACGCCGCAGACAGGTCGAGAAGGATCAGTACCGATGAGAGGGACGAGCTTCTGGCATCACGAAGAGACTCTGTCACTGCGAGCAGTGCCGTCTCCGTGGAGTGCGCAGCCTTGAAGCCTGACTGGTGAGGGTCGAGGAGGTTGTTCTGGGAGAGATAGGAAGAAAGTTGTGAGGAGACAGCCCGTTCAAGGGTTTTGGACAGGAATGATAGGAGAGATACCGGTCTGTAGTTTTGGACATCAGTGGTGTCTAGGGATGGTTTCTTGAGGAGCGGCTTGATTCTGGCAGTCTTGAAGGCTGCCGGAAACAGGCCTGCCTCAAGGGAGATGTTGATTTGGGATGTAAGGAAGGGAAGGATATCGCCCGAGATGTCCTGGAGAAGAGAGGAAGGGATTGGGTCGAGGGGGCAGGTGGTAGGGTGGTTAGATGTCACCAGTTTGTTAACTTCATTGGGGGAGAGGGGGTTGAAACAGGTAAGGTTAGTGGGGGTGGGAGAGGAGGGAGGGAGGAAAGCGGTGGGGGTGAAGGAGGAGGTAATGTCGTTCACCTTCTTCGTAAAGAAGGTGACAAAGTCATCAGCTGAGAGGGAGGAGGGAGGGGGAGGGGAGGGGGGGTTGAGGAGGGAAGAGAACATGGAGAAAAGTTTCCTTGGGTTAGAGGCAGAAGAGTTTATTTTTGTACGGTAGAAGGCAGATTTAGCAGCCGATACCGTGGAGGTGAAGCCAGCGAGGAGACGGAGGTAGTGAGCGAGGTCATCAGAGGAGTCCGATTTCCTCCATTTTCTCTCGGCCGCCCGTAGCTCTGCTCTACGAGCCCGCAGAGGTTCGGACAGCCAAGGAGGTGGAGGAGAGGCTCGTGCTGGTCTGGAGGTGAGAGGACAGAGAGAGTCGAAGGAGGAGGAGAGAGAGGAAGTCAGAGTGGAGGAGGCTTCCTCCACTGACAAGAGAGAGAATTGTTGGGGGGATGGTAGTGAGGATAGGACAGATGCGGAGAAAGAAGAGGGAGAGAGTTTTCAGGTTACTACGGAAGGTAACAATGTGGGGAGTAGTGGGTAGGGAGGTGGGGGATTTGAGAGGGAGAGAGAAAGCAACAAAATGGTGATCAGAGACAGGGAGGGGTGTGACCGAGATCACCGAGGTGGTACAGGATCTTGTGAAGACAAGATCCAGTTGGTTCCCAGCTCTGTGGGTAGGGGGAGAAGGAGTGAGTGTTAGACCGAATATGGCAAAAAAGTTAATCAATTCAGGAGATTGTAACTTATCCGACTGGATGTTGAAGTCACCCAGAACCACGAGTGGGGTGCCGTCCTCAGGAAAGCAGCTGAGGAGGGCGTCCATCTCGTCAAAGAAGTCACCAAGAGGGCCCGGTGGTCGGTAAATTACGGCAATGTTGAGCCTAGTTGGGATGGTAACAGAAACAGCATGAAATTCGAGTGCCGATCTGGTCAGATGACCCAGAGGGAGTACCTGATATGACCAGTTTGGAGAGACTAGGAGTCCCGTTCCTCCACCACGCCCAGAGGGTCGGGGGGTGTGGGTGAAGGAGTAGGTCGCGGAGAGAGCAGCTGCGGTAGCCGTGTTCTCAGGGGTGATCCAGGTCTCGGTGAGAGCCAGGAAGTGGAGAGACTGGAGTGCGGCGTAGGCCAGAATGGTTTCAGTCTTCTTGACCGACGATTGGCAATTCCAGAGTCCCCCTTTCACCACAAGATCTGTGAAGGTAGAAATAGTAGGATAGAGGAGATTGGAAGGGTTGCGGCGTCGAGAGGGAGAGCCTCGATGCTGTCTATTGCGGGAGGATGTCCTCCCTACTACAATGGGATGACGACACATAGCAAGGGTAGGAGGACTAGATTTGGCTCCCTAGACAGACTCCAGTAGAACGACTCATTGGTCTTTGTTCTGGGTCTTGTTCTGGGACTCCAGTAGAACGACTCCTTGGTCTTTGTTCTGGGTCTTGTTCTGGGACTCCAGTAGAACGACTCCTTGGTCTTTGTTCTGGGTCTTGTTCTGGGACTCCAGTAGAACGACTCCTTGGTCTTTGTTCTGGGTCTTGTTCTGGGACTCCAGTAGAACGACTCCTTGGTCTTTGTTCTGGGTCTTGTTCTGGGACTCCAGTAGAACGACTCCTTGGTCTTTGTTCTGGGTCTTGTTCTGGGACTCCAGTAGAACGACTCCTTGGTCTTTGTTCTGGGTCTTGTTCTGGGACTCCAGTAGAACGACTCCTTGGTCTTTGTTCTGGGTCTTGTTCTGGGACTCCAGTAGAACGACTCCTTGGTCTTTGTTCTGGGTCTTGTTCTGGGACTCCAGTAGAACGACTCCTTGGTCTTTGTTCTGGGTCTTGTTCTGGGACTCCAGTAGAACGACTCCTTGGTCTTTGTTCTGGGTCTTGTTCTGGGACTCCAGTAGAACGACTCCTTGGTCTTTGTTCTGGGTCTTGTTCTGGGACTCCAGTAGAACGACTCCTTGGTCTTTGTTCTGGGTCTTGTTCTGGGACTCCAGTAGAACGACTCCTTGGTCTTTGTTCTGGGTCTTGTTCTGGGACTCCAGTAGAACGACTCCTTGGTCTTTGTTCTGGGTCTTAGTTCCTGGGGCCTGACGCTAAATGCTGACGCTAACAAACTACTTCTATGTTAATAGCCTATGCGATAGGGAGAGAGACTCATGCAGGGTTAGGCTCCTCCCTGTCGTTAACTCTATTGACTATGGCTGTATGGGCCAGACTGGGTGATTATCTTAGCACAACAATAGGCCTGTACACCTCACTTACTATGTACAGGTAACTAGCTTTGAGAAAAAGGTTCTACAATTTTATCAACACAAATAACAACAAGAACAACAATAAATCTTATGTCTACTTACCCACAGCAGAATACTATGTAGCCTGCTTCAAGAACAAAAATTGTACACACACACACACACACACACCCTCTCCTCCCACTCCTCCCACCCGTTCTAACTCTCGCGTGACTCTCTCCCTCCCGTTCCCACGCAACCCGCTCCGCCTCCCCCTAGCGCTCTCAGCCAATGAGCCTCCATAGTGGACACTTCCCCCCAAACACATGCAGGTAAACAAACACACCCAGACAACAGCCAATGAACTCCCCAAGCCCCTTAGTCCTGGAGGGAGACCCATGGTGGACCAGGACCCAGCCTTACAGGGAGATCCCCAAGCCCCTTAGTCCTGGAGGGAGACCCATGGTGGGCCAGGACCCAGCCTTACAGGGAGATCCCCAAGCCCCTTAGTCCTGGAGGGAGACCCATGGTGGGCCAGGAC
>CM051023.1:5675018-5693018 GCA_027704905.1 Muraenolepis orangiensis | reverse complement strand
CCACATACCTCAACTGTTGGCTTCAAATCTCTCCGGGGCGTTCGCTTATCGCCCCCGAGCCAGTTCTCCGACTCGACTAATCAACTGCTACTGACCCGCCGGTCGGCTGACCGGCTCTTAAGGCATTCCTTAAGTCTCCTTGTGTGTGTGTGTGTGTTTTGTCCTCTCTCTCTCTCTCTCTCTCTCTCTCTCTCTCTCTCTCTCTCTCTCTCTCTCTCTCTCCCTCTCCCTCTCTCTCTCTCTCTCTCTCTCTCTCTCTCTCTCTCTCTCTCTCTCTCTCTCTCTCTCTCTCTCTCTCTCTCTCTCTCTCTCTCTCTCCCGTGGCGTTTGGTGGTGGTGGCGGTGGTGGTGGTGGTGGTGGTGGTGGTGGTGGTGGTGGAGGTAGTCATGGTGGTGGTGGTGGTGGTGGTGGTGTTGGGTCTGTACTTATCCCAGCCCTCACAGCCAGGGTCGAAAGGATTGTTGGGGTATTTCCAATACCCAACAATTTCAAGAGACACCGCGGACATGGAGAAGCCGGGTACCTGATATGTACCTGGCGTCCGATCTGGTATTCCTCCGTCCAAAATGATGCATCGTAAGCCACAGCTTTCAGAACCATGTCACGATATATAGACCTTAGTTCCATGTCCTTACACAGCCACAGTTAGAGTTCCACAGCCGTGGTCCCCTCACCTGTACTGGACCCCACCCTAAACACCTCCCATGGCCTCTGAACTGACCCCTACCATGTGATGTGAACAGTGGCGTGGTGTTTTGGATCCCAAGAAATGTTTTAATTTCTCTTCTGAACAGAGAACAAGAGGCACAAAGGCTGATAGATGTTTCAAAAAGTACGTCCTAGGTTATTACTAGGAAATTCATCACTCATAACTCATCATAACTTTGTGTTTTATTATGGGTAAACTCAATGTTGCCTGACTGAAGAATCCCTAATGGTTTTCTTTGGGGTGCCGAGCGTCTCTTAGGGCGCTCATACCCCTGTCGCCCATCACTGTCATACAGAACTGATATTTTCCTATGCAGGCAACCCGTCCATTTCAGTGAGATTTGGAACTCAGCCCTTTTCCCTTTGAGAGACAGAAAACCCTACAACGCATTGTCACCGTTATTATTTACCATATGTACTGTACATTTGAACAGATTGTAAACAATGACTTCATGAAAACAATTGAACTATCCCTTATAATGTTCCAGCTTGAATAAAAGTGATAGTGAGAGGACAGATTCCGATGTAGGGATCCAATGGCAATGGCTTAAGATGTGCAACTTGATGGTTTGTACTGAATGAGATCCTGTCAACAGATTGAAACAGCAGGCTGAGGTGTTAGCAGTAGTGTTAAACCAGGGGAACCTGCATCAATTCAACTCTCACCCATCAGTGTTCAAACGCTACGGGGCCTCATCGGGGTAGCCTATGACAGGAATGCCCTAATTAGCCCCGTTAATTGGTGTTCAATTGACCGTCCAGCCCAACAGATTTGCAATGTGGTCGGTGTTAAAGCCTGTTTGCTCACGGGAAAGACTCACATTGATCCTCCATCAGGGTTTCTCCACACTGTTTTCTGCGCTGGGTTTCGTTCCATCTTGTCAGAAGCCGATCGTCTGTTTGATTTGTTGTTGGTCCTCTCTTCAGTGGTCTGTGAGCGTGTGTGTGTGTGTGTGTGTGCGTGTGTGTGTGTGTGTGTGTGTGTGTGTGTGTGTGTGTGTGTGTGTGTGTGTGTGCGCAAATCTCAGACGTTATAAATTAGAGGGCCACACAGGATCTCCTGCAGCTTCAGTATCCATCCAACAGACGGCTCAGATCATCTGCCTCCCTTAGTACACTGTTGAATCACACATCTTGAGTGTTACTTCGAAGAAGAAGAAGATTTTGATTTTTAAACAAATTGTATTTGCATTTGTTTTAAACATACACCCACCCTGCAAAAGAGTCGGAACAAACCTAATACATTACACAATCAATCAAAAAAATAAAACAGATTTCCATGACTACCAAATAAATATCATTTGAAAAAGCGTTTTACCCATAATAAAAACATCCTCTTTTACACACTTTAAAAACAAAAAACTACACCTATCCTTTAAAACTTCAATGTTAGAGAGTCATTCTCCCCTAGTGAGCACAGAACCTGCCCAACAGCCCACACATCCAGAAACCCCTGCAGATGATTGATCAGCGTATAGTACGCATGCTCCACCCTCAGACGCGCTGCCACCAGCCCCTCAGACAGAGCACTGCATCCGTCCATCCCACTCCAGCAAGTTGCTTCTTACCACTTTTCCAGATTGCTAATTTTGCATTAGCAAACAAGAAATTCATCAATACCAGGGTTTCCCTCTTTTTCAGGATGTATTTGGGCCCATGGACAAAACGTGGTATGGAGAAAACCTCCCGAACCCTTCCACCCACCCCTGGAACATTTTTTTAAGACCAGCCAATAGGGGACAGGACACCACTAAGTGCTCCAATGTTTCTGCCATAAAACAGAACGGACAGCCCCCCCTTGTGCCTGGGTCAAAATGAGCTCTGTATTTGTTAGTGGCTATTGCACCGTTGTGACGTCCATGGGTGGGTCATTAACATTGTTATCATGTTTGTAAACATCAGGTTAGTATATGTTATATTTGTTATTTGTATTTGATGTGTGTCACCGTTGTATTGGCCCCTTTTTGTTTCTCCTTCCCAGGTGCCGCCCGTCTCTCCTCTAGAGAGCGCTGATTGGCTGATGAGCGGCGGCTGTCGGCAATCAGCCTCGATAGGACGGGTGGATAAAGCCTGCCATGTGACACCCATCCGGGCGCCTCATTGTGTCATTGCCACCGACCAGAGTGGAGTGTGGAGGTTGCCTGTTGTTTGCCACTGTGTGCCACGCGATGCGATTTTGTGTTGTTGAGGGTTTGATTCCCCATAGTTAATAAATATAATTTACCCTTGTAACAAACGTTTTGTCTAAATTCCTGCCGGGACCTGTGCTTAAAAGCGCTCACTGGACGGGTTGGCTTCACAACAGCCCGGTCCAGGTGTAATTTGTTTGGTCATCAGACCTTTGGTTGTGACATGGGGGCTCGTTCCTTTGCCCAATTGTAGAGTTCCATTTGTTGTATCTGACATGTCTTGTCGATTGGAGCGTGTCAGGTAGGTTTGCGTTTTTCTTTGGTAAATTGTATTGTTGTGTTTCCGTGCTGCGCGTTGTAATTCGTTCCTGTGTTGTGAACCTAACCATTTTGATTTTATGCCACATAGGTAACGGGTGGATTCGCCTGGTTGGTTAGGGGGAGGGGGGCGTCGCGTCGTGTACCCCGGTGGAGTGCGCGATGATATCGGTAAGCGACTGAAGATAGGTGTAGCCCTCATCCCGCTAGGGGAGTACTTAATTGGGATAGTTAGAGTGAAAACCAGGTGGTCCTAGTTAGTTGGTTAGGAACCGACATTTGTTGTTTTTTGTTAGTAGTAGATGTGGTAATTTAAATCAGATTGGTTAGTGTGTATAAAAAGGAACGTGGCTATTTGAATGTGTTGTGGTCGCGCACGGATTATTTTGTAGGTGAGTACCCTCCGTTTTTTTTGTGTTAACGTTTGAGGACTCGGTTGCGTAGTCGTTTTTCTGTGGTAGAGGAGATGGCTATGGCAGCGTTTAATTTGGACGCCTTTTTGGTAGACCCTACTATAGAACAGGTAGATGGCTGCAAAAAGGCAGAATTATGGATAATTGCCAAACATTTTGGTATTTCTGTCCAGAGTTCGTTAAGCAAAGCTGAATTGAAGGCAGCTGTGCTGTCTGGGTTTTTGGACCAGGAGGTATTCAGCTTGCCCATGACCCAGGAGGTTGAGACGGAGGACATCATGCTCGGCGATGGTTCTGGTGAGTCTCCCGCAGGTGTTCTTAGCCCAAAGGGTGGGGCTATTTCGAAAAGAGCTGCCACTGCTAAGATTGAGATTGAGGGGGTTGGTGTGTCAGAACCTGAGAGTGATGGCTCTGTGGGTTCCGAGCATGGTTCTGCTGCCTCTTCTGGTGCAAAAGAGAGGACACGGCTGCGTTTAGCCCGTCTCCAGTTAGAGGAGAGGGCGGCTATACGCAGGGAGGACCGGGAAGAGAGAAGGGAGGATAGACAATTCCAACTGTCGATGAGGAAGCTGGAGTTGGAGAGTAGTAACACTATGCGTGATGCTACTTCCTCTCCAGCTGGAGTACTCTCCCACTCCCAGGCACCTTTCAATATTAGCCAGCATATCTCATTAGTTCCCATCTTTCGTGAGTCTGAAGTGGAGGCTTATTTTGCTGCCTTTGAACGCATAGCACATGCCCTGCATTGTCCAGTGGACATGTGGGCAATTTTATTGCAATGCAGGCTCACTGGTAAGGCGCAGGAGGCATGTGCTTCGTTAACAATGGCTGACAGCTTAATTTATGAGAGTGTGAAAAGTGCTGTCTTGCGTGTGTACGAGCTAGTTCCGGAAGCGTATAGACAGCGTTTTCGCACTCTCAGAAAGTCTCCTTCACAGACAAATGTTGATTTCTCCCGTGAACAGAGAACCCTTTTTGATCGGTGGTGTTCGGCTTGTAAAGTAGAGGACTTGGCATCTTTGAGCGAGTTGGTACTCATTGAGCAGTTCAAAACCTGCATGCCGGAGCGAACCGTGATCTACTTGAACGAACACAAGGTGGCTACACTCCAGCAAGCTGCGATTTTGGCGGATGAATTTGCGCTGACCCACAAACACGTTTCTGTACGTAATGACGTATATGTTAGAGGCGGCTCGTTCTCTCCTCGTGAGTCAACAGTTCGGGGAGATGACGAGCGAGCGTTCCAGCCACGCTCACCGCCATCTAGAAGGGGTGTTGTATGCAGTTATTGTAAAAAAACAGGCCACATGGTGAGGGACTGTTACACCTTGAGAAATCGTCAGGAGGCAAGAGGTTCGGCCCAGAAACCAAAAGGGGTGGGGTTGATTGGAACGGTATCGTGTCCGGACCAGAATAGCTCTCTGGGGAAGCCGGATAGCTGTTTTGAACCCTTTTTGTTTGATGGATATGTGTCCTTGTCGGGGAAAATGTGTGATCAACGGAGAATAAGAATACTCCGTGATACAGGAGGTTCTCAGTCGTTCATCCTAGCTGGTATTTTACCATTAGACGAGACTTCTTCCTGTAAGTCGAGTGCCCTTGTGAGAGGTATTCAAATGGGTTTTATGCCCGCGCCGTTGCATAAGATCCATGTAAAGTCGGAACTAATCACAGGTTGTTTTCCTGTCGCGGTGCGCCCATGTTTCCCTGTGGAGGGGGTTGACTTCATCATGGGAAATGATATCGCTGGGGGAAAAGTAATCCCTGTGTTGGAGGTGGTAGACGCTCCATTATCGGAGTTGTTATGTGGTGATTGATTAAAAGTCACCCCGATGTTTTTCCTGTTTGTGCTGTCACCAGGGCACAGGAGAGGAAGCGAGACCAAGGTCTGGCGTTGAGTGACTCTATCTGTGGCGAGGCTCTCGCTAAGGACGAGTGGCCATCTGTTGGCGAGATGGAGAAGGTTGCTGTGAGTAGCGTTCAAGGGAAGCTGGTGATTCCCAAATTCGCTGACGTGCCACTGACACGTCAGGCTGATCTCTGCTCAGCAAAATGATTCCTCCCTGTCTAGCTGTTTTGCGGCGGTGGCCAGTACTGCTACTGAGGCTAGTAGGAGACAGACCTTTGTGATGGAGGAGGGGGTGTTGATGCGCACCTGGGTTGCTAGGCCAGGTGTCGCCGACTTAAAGTGTGGAGAAGATTGGAATACGGTGCACCAAATTGTGTTACCATTGGTATGTAGACGTCATGTGTTGATGTTGGCACATGAACATGTGTGGTCTGGTCATTTGGGTATCGCCAAAACTTATGACCGTATTTTGCAGAATTTTTTTTGGCCCGGTCTGAAGACCGATGTGGTAAATTTTTGTGGTACCTGTAGTACCTGTCAAATAGTGGGGAAGCCAAATCAGGGGGTGCCGCCAGCTCCTCTGCACCCCATCCCAGCAATGGGGGAACCTTTGAACATGTGATCATTGACTGTGTGGGTCCCCTGCCCAAAACAAAAGCAGGTAATCAATACATGTTGACAATCATGTGTGTTTCCACCCGTTTCCCAGAGGCGATTCCTCTGAGGAAAATTACTGCTCCGGCCATTACCAAAGCCTTGAGCAAGTTTTTCACAACATTTGGTCTGCCAAAAGTTGTACAGTCTGACCAAGGGACAAATTTTATGTCTAGGACCTTTAATCAATCATTGCAGGCCTTGGGTGTCACTCATACAGTGTCCACTGCTTATCATCCTGAGTCACAAGGGGCACTAGAGCGCTGGCACCAGACACTGAAGGCAATGCTGAAAAAGTACTGCATTGATACAGGTTGTGGTTGGGATGAGGGAGTGCCATTTATGCTCTTTGCTATTAGGGATGCCAAGCAGGAGTCGCTTGGATTTAGCCCTGCAGAGCTAGTGTTCGGTCACGGTATGCGTGGTCCATTAAAGGTGCTCAAAGAGAAGATGTTGTCTGGTTCTTCTCCCAGGTCGAGTGTATTGGATTGTGTCTCCCAGTGTAAGGAGCGTCTCCACGGTGCGACCTCATTGGCTAAGGAAGCCCTCGCCTCTGCCCAGGGGGAAATGAAGAAACGGTTTGACAAGAAGGCGGTGGGGCGTCAGTTTGAGGCTGGAGATGAAGTGTTGGTTTTGCTGCCCATGCCTGGTTCTGCGCTCTCTGCCCGGTTCTCAGGACCTTATAAAGTGGAGAAAAAAGTGTCAGACACTAATTATATAATATGTACGCCCGAGCGGCGCAGAAAGACACGTTTGTGTCATATCAATATGTTAAAAAAATATCTCACCCGAGATGATGGGAGGAAGCAGGAGGGACCGCCTGGCAGTCCCGGAGCTGGTCCATCTGTTTTGTTGACATGTGTGAGCTCCCTGCCGGATGATGATTTGACCGTGCTGTCCGAGGGTCAGCAGACGGGTCGGCTGTCTAACTCGGAATTCATGGGTGACGTCACTGCTCGTTTATTGTACCTGCCCGAATCTCAGGGTAGGGATGTGAGACAACTGTTGTCATATCCAATGTTGTCTTCTGATGTCCCTTCCAGAACGACCGTCCTGGAGCACGATGTTGATGTTGGGAGTGCGACCCCCATTAAACAACACGCATATCGGTGTCCGATGGCGAAGAGGGAGGTCATGAAGAAAGGGGCTTTGTACCTGCTGGAAAATGGGCTAGCTAAACCTAGCCGTAGTCCATGGAGCTCTCCTTGCCTTTTAGCTCCCAAGGCTGATGGGTCTCCCCGTTTCTGTACTGATTACAGGAAGGTGAATGCTGTAACGGTGCCTGACTCGTTCCCGTTGCCTAGGATGGATGACTGCATCGATAGTATTGGTCCCGCTGTATTTATCACGAAGCTCGACCTCTTGAAGGGGTACTGGCAGGTTCCCCTGACAGAGCGAGCCTCGGATATTTCGGCGTTCGTTACAACGGACCACTTTCTGCAGTACACCGTCATGCCCTTCGGGATGAGAAATGCACCGGCCACGTTCCAACGACTGATGCATCTGGTGTTGGGGGATGTGCCTAAGTGCAACGTGTACTTGGATGATGTAGTGGTGTACTCCGACACATGGGCGGAGCACATTGCTAGCTTACGGGTGGTATTTGCATGTTTAGCGAAGGCGTCGTTGACTCTGAACCTCGCTAAATGTGAATTTGGTAAAGCCACTGTGACCTACTTGGGCAAACAGGTGGGACATGGACAGGTCCGCCCAGTTGACGCGAAGGTCGCAGCGGTTCTTGCGTATCCAGCCCCTTCCACTAGGCGTGAGCTTCGGCGCTTCCTGGGAATGGCTGGATACTACCGTTGTTTTTGTCGGAACTTTTCGGTGGCGGTAGCTCCGCTCACCTCGTTATGTAGTCCTATTGTGCCGTTTGTGTGGACCACGGAATGTCAGTGCGCCTTTGAGACTGCAAAATCCCTTTTGTGCAGTGCCCCTGTTCTAGCAGCCCCTGACTTTGCTCGTCCTTTTCAGCTGGAGGTCGACGCGAGTGCTGCTGGGGCTGGAGCTGTGCTGTTACAGGAGGGAGAGGGCGACGTGCATCACCCGGTTTGCTACTTCTCGGTGAAGTTCAAGCATCATCAGCTTAACTATTCCACCATTGAGAAGGAGACGCTGGCGATGCTCCTCGCCCTCCAACATTTTGAGGTGTACGTGGGGTCCAGCTCCATTCCGGTGTTGGTTTACACGGACCACAATCCGTTGGTGTTTTTAGCCCAGATGTACAACAGCAATCAGCGATTGATGCGTTGGGCCCTACTGGTGCAGGGCTACAATATTGTCATACGCCACAAAAAGGGCGTGGACAATGTTGTGGCCGATGCCTTGTCCAGAGGGTAGGTCTGGGGGTACTAATCGGATGTTGATTCATATGTAACAATGTTTTGCTCACCCAATAGGTTCGCTTCTATGGGGGGAGGTGTGACGTCCATGGGTGGGTCATTAACATTGTTATCATGTTAGTAAACATCAGGTTAGTATATGTTATATTTGTTATTTGTATTTGATGTGTGTCACCGTTGTATTGGCCCCTTTTTGTTTCTCCTTCCCAGGTGCCGCCCGTCTCTCCTCTAGAGAGCGCTGATTGCCTGATGAGTGGCGGCTGTCGGCAATCAGCCTCGATAGGACGGGTGGATAAAGCCTGCCATGTGACACTCATCCGGGCGCCTCATTGTGTCATTGCCACCGACCAGAGTGGAGTGTGGAGGTTGCCTGTTTGCCACTGTGTGGATGCGATGCTATTTTGTGTTGTTGTGGGTTTGATTCCCCATAGTGAATAAATATAATTTACCCTTATAACGAACGTTTTGTCTAAATTCCTGCCGGGACCTGTGCTTAAAGCGCTCACTGGACGGGTTGGCTTCACAACAGCCCGGTCCAGGTGTAATTTGTTTGGTCATCAGACCAAACGCAGATGATGCGTTGTTGATGCGTAATTCTCCATTGGATGTCAGCCATCCGTTTCTCAACCGGAGATTTATACAGGATCCGCCAGCTGCCCTGAGGGGAAAAAGCCAAGCCAAACACATCCGTCCACCTCGACTCTCTGACGCCTGCGAGCGAGCTGAGGTTTAGCACCTTTACGCAGCTAAGATATAGCTTCTTTCCACTGCAGGAGCTGAACTTTCCAGGTGTTAGAGTCCCCAGTGATAGCAGGAGACCATCCTCCTCTCTCCATTCCCCCACCGCAGGACCCACACTCAAGGCAGGAAAAACATAATCATGTCCCTTTCTCCACTGGTCAGCCAGATCTGCATCCAGAGCAAAAGTCCGGTGGGATGGCGACAGCGACTGCCACACCTCATCTACCAGGTTCTCCAGAACTCGGATTGATCGAATGCCCGTCACCTCAGCCAGTTTTTCTGTGGAGATCCCTGTCAAATGGCCAAGTTTTACCACTCCCGCTTCAACGAACGCATTTCTTAGGGTGGCCGAAGAGAAAAGGGTTCCAGAAAAAAACCAGTGTCAAACAGTGGCTCTTCAAACAGCCACATCCCAGGCCGGGGGTCGGGTGGTCTGGTAAAACTCAGAATCTTCCAGGCATTGATGACTGAGCAGTAAAAAGGTGCAAGTCCAGTTATCTCGTACGCAGGGGCCTTCAGCAGAAACAGGTGCTTATCAAAACCAAAGCCCCCTGCCCTCCAGAGTAACAGCCGGGCCATAGCCAGCCAGCAGGGAGAGGCACCATACAGCAGCCGCTGAGCAGCCTGCAGTCTAAACGCAGCAGTCCTCGCAGTAATGTCCACAAGGCCCTGTCCCCCCTCCGCCACAGGCAGGTACAGGACCGATGCTGGCACCCAGTGATGACCCGACCAGAAGAAATCCACGAGGAGCCGCTGCAGTTGTTTCATGAGGCCCGGCGGTGGGGTTAACACCTGGAGTCTGTGCCACAGAGACGAGGCAACCAGATTGTTGGCTACAAGAACTCTTCCCCTGTAGGACAGCTGGGGTAGCAGCCATTTCCATTTGGCTAATTTTGCTTGCACCTTTCCCAGCAATCCCTCCCAGTTCTGTGCCACCATGTCCTCAGACCCCAACCAAACTCCCAGGACCTTTAAACCCCTGTTTCCCCAGCCAAGGTTACCAGGAAGACTGGGCCTATTTCCTACACTCCACTGACCTACCAAAACTGCCTCACTCTTCTCCCAGTTAACTTTGGCTGAAGCAGCCTTCCTATACAAAGCTAAACTGTCCTGTAGCTCCTGGATATCTCGCTGACCCTGGATAAAAACACTGACATCATCAGCATAAGCTGATACAACCACCGGGGGGGCCTGAGCTGACTCTGGCAGACACAGGCCCCTCAGCCGGTTTCTAAGTCTGCACAAAAGGGGCTCGATGGCAATACTGTATAATAGGCCTGAGATAGGGCAGCCCTGCCTGATCCCCCTTTTAACTGGTACAGGTCTGCTCAGCCCTCCCCCCACCTTCACAACACAACATGCATCACTGTACAAACACTTCACCCAGGACAAAAAGTGCTCCCCAACACCAAAAGCCTGCAATGTGGCAGCCAGAAAAGTGTGATCCACACGATCAAACGCCTTCTCCTGGTCAATAGAAATAATACCAACATTTATATTATACAGTTTGCAAACATCAAAAGTGTCTCTCATCAAAAACAAATTGTCCACAATTGATCTGCCAGGGATGCAATATGTCTGATCAGTACCAATAAGAAGTTCGATAAAACACTTCAGTCTGTTAGCTAAAACCTTTGACAGTATCTTATAGTCCGTACATAAGAGAGCCACAGGTCTCCAATTCTTCAGCAGGGTTAAATCTCCTTTCTTAGGCAACAGTGAAATCACTGCACGCCTACAGGAAGCTGGAAGAGTCCCTTTCCCAAAGGACTCCATCAATACGTCCAACAAATCATGTCCTAGCATACTCCAAAAATGTTTAAAAAAGTCTGCAGGTAAACCGTCTATGCCCGGAGCCTTGCCGGAGGCCATCTGTGTCACCGCAGAGGTCAGTTCCTCCAGCGTAATGTCAGAGCCCAGGGTGTCACTTTCGGCTGGACTCAGCTGTGGAAGACCCTGAAAAAGTTCATCAGCAGCTTCCACGTCACAACCTTCGGCTTTGAACAGGTCTGTGTAGAAGGACACTGCATGCCTCCTCATCTCAGCAGGTTCAGAGGTTACCTGTCCATCGGGGAGACGCAGACATACCATCTGCTTCCTTTGACCCACAGACCTCTCCAGGTTGAAGAAAAAGGTGGTTGGTGCATCAATGTCTCTCATGGATGTAAAACGGGCTCTGCGTGCACGCGTGCGTGCGTGTGTGTGTGTGTAAATTAGAGGGCCACACAGGATCTCCTGCAGCTTCAGTATGCAAGAAGCTCCCGTTTTTCTCCCGTTTTCCTCTCCTGTTTTTCCCATGTGTTCCACTCTCCACATCCTCCTCCTGTGCTCCACTGACTCCTCCTGTGCTCCACTGACTCCTCCTGTGCTCCACTGACTCCTCCTGTGCTCCACTGACTCCTCCTGTGCTCCACTGACTCCTCCTGTGCTCCACTGACTCCTCCTGTCTCTTTCTTCTGCTCAATCACCTTGTGGTTCGTTGTTTATCTCAGGGGTTTCACCCTTTTTTTTTGTTTTTTATCTTTTTTTCCCCCATCCCCCTTTTCTTCTGCTTCACGCAAAAACACCACCTCATCCTCCTGAACGTAGTCACCCTCACCCTCACCCTGTGCTACACCACCACCTCATCATCCTGAACGCAGTCCCCCTCACCCTCACCCTGTGCAACACCACAGTCCCCCAAGCCTGTCCCGCGCTGTATACCTCGCCCCCGCCCCTGCCCGCGCCCGCGCCCGCGCCCGCGCCCGCTCCGCGTCCGAGACGTCACACCGCGCGCCACCGCCGACCTCAGGTCAGCAGCAGCGGCCGCCTCCGGAGGGGGGCCCCCCCCCACCGCGGCGGCCGCGTTAGCAGGCTGTATGGAGGGCTGGTGGGAGGGAAAGAGTGAGCCAGATAGATAAGAATCATCTGATCGGCCACAATTAATTATTGCCAGGATGGGTAGAAGCAATCAAGGGGAAACCCGCCAATAGCTGCGGGCTCGGGGGTTCAGTAAGGAAATCAAACAGCCGGGCGCTGATATGATATTCACAGAGATGGCCTGCATGAGAAAGAATGAACTTGCGTGTGTCTGATCCGCTGTGACTAAATGATCTCTTTGATTTCTGAGGGGCGAAAGATGAAAGATGAGGTCTAGTGGTGGATGGGAAGACGGGGGAGACGGTGGGGAGGGGGGAGAACGCTATGCTGGGCGGTCGGTCCACATCAGTTGGTCACGGGGCCCGGGCTGGCCGGCGGGGCTCCACCGCGGGGAGATGAAATGAAAGCGTATTTCCTGGGAAAAGGGTATGGCAGGTTGTGTGTCTGGGTCTTTACAACACCAGCCCTGAAAGGACAGCATTGCTGATCAGCGATTTGTTGAAAAGCAATTCCATTTACATTTCTGCAGCTACTTAAAATAAATGGTATCAAATGTGATGGGTTGAAACAAAGGCCTCTTTGGGTGTGAAACCTTTGCTGAGCTCCATCCCTTAGCTCCCCCAGCTTATCACCGTGTCTCAGTGTCTGCTGCTCGCCACAGGCAGTGCAACATGGAAGCTTACTCAATATAGTTTGGCCTTTCCATTGAACCCCTCGTATTCCAAAGGTCGTTAATGAAAAGCCCTTGTCAGGTGATTGATTTGTGTACCTTTGATTGGCTCCCAGGCACTTGTGTGGGACAGGGTGTACAGGCCGACACTTTGGGCACACTAAAAAACCGTTGACAAGCTTTTTTGCCCCCAAGAGACAGAAAAGCGTAGGAGATTCAAGACTCAATGGAATGCTTACTCCCCATTCCCTTCCCAAGGATTTATAAAAACACAAATACTATAACAATACTACACACAATGTATTGTCATGCGTGTTTACAATATGTCCATTTGAACAGATTGTAAACAATGACTTCATGAAAACGATGGAAAGCGTCCCAGTGTTCCAGCTCCATGAACGTATTGTCTCTGAATGAACGAGGGGAGCCTGAATCAATTCAATTCTCCCCTTTGGGGGTCAAGGCTGGGGCTGATCAGAGAAGCCTAGAGTCGGGTTCCATCACCACATTTACATTAGCATTAGAATATGTTGATGGAAACAGACAAACACACTTTCTCTGCTTTGAGTACAAGTTG
Source organism: Muraenolepis orangiensis (assembly GCA_027704905.1). Lineage (NCBI taxonomy): Eukaryota > Metazoa > Chordata > Actinopteri > Gadiformes > Muraenolepididae > Muraenolepis > Muraenolepis orangiensis. Next base: position 5,679,757 of record CM051023.1, on the reverse strand, counting down.
ATAGGCTCGCTTGAGGTGCTTTTTTAACAGATTTTAATCAAATTGATGTGCAAAAGCAGAGATGGAAACCACTTTGCCTCATCAATTCTGACAGAGTCAGAGCTTTGAACTCACGTGACTTACGCTGTGGGCTCCTTCTCAAGATGTCTTATGACCCAAAAACCACATGGCTGATGTCACCGTCCAATACGCCTTTGCTTTTCTTTTTGGCTTTGTGAGAACTTCCAGAAGTTAGCTTCGACTGTAAACCCAGCGTTTAGACAGGGAAGCCATAGTTAGCAGTTCATTTGTGTATTACATCCACCCAATTGAGCCACTGTGGAAGTGCAAAGGAATCCCTGGAATGCTGTCCCAAACACACAGACCACAGTGTGTGGCTCCAAGAGAAATGAATGCAGTATTCTTTTCCCCCGGAAGGCGTCTTAAATAGACACCACCACAGCGGAGAGACGGTGGACCAGAGCGAGTGTGATGAAGAAGAAGAAGAAGAAGAAGAAGAAGAAGAAGAAGAAGAAGAAGAAGAAGAAGAAGAAGAAGAAGAAGAAGAAGAAGAAGAAGAAGAAGAAGAAGAAGAAGAAGATTTTGATTTTTAACAAATTTTATTTGCATTTGTTTTAAAAACATACGGAAAAACAACCCTAATACATTACACATCAAGAAAAAAAATAAAAACAGATTTCCGTGACTACCAAAAATAAAATACCTATTTACCCATAATAAAAAAACACTCCATCTTTTACACACTTTAAAAAACAAAAAAAAAAGAGACCAGAAACTACACCTCTCCTTTAAAACTTCAATATTAGAGAGTCATTCTCCCCTAGGGAGCACAGAACCTGTCCGACAGCCCACACATCCAGAAACCCCTGCAGATGATTGATCAGTGTATAGTACGCATGCTCCACCCTCAGACGCGCTGCCACCAGCCCCCTCAGACAGAGCACTGCATCCGTCCATCCCACTCCAGCAAGTTGGTTCTTGCGGCTTTTCCAGATTGCTAATTTTGCATTAGCAAACAAAAAGTTCATTAATACCAGGGTTTCCCTCTTTTTCAGGATGTATTTGGGCCCATGGACAAAAAGTGGTATGGAGAAAACCTCCCCGAACCCTTCCACCCACCCCTGTAACATATTTTTAAGACCAGCCAATCGGGGACAGGACACCACTAAGTGCTCCAATGTTTCTGCCACAAAACAGAACGGACAGCCCCCCCTTGTGCCTGGGTCAAAATGAGCTCTGTATTGGTTAGTGGCTATTGCACCATGTATAATTCTCCATTGGATGTCAGCCATCCGTTTCTCAACCGGAGATTTATACAAGATCCGCCAGCTGCCCTGAGGGGAAAAAGCCAAGCCAAACACATCCGTCCACCTCGACTCTCTGACGCCTGCGAGCGACCTGAGGTTTAGCACCTTTAGGCAGCTAAGATATAGCCTCCTCCCACTGCAGGAGCTGAACTCTCCAGGTGTTAGAGTCCCCAGTGATAGCAGGAGACCATCCTCCTCTCTCCATTCCCCCACCGCAGGACCCACACTCAAGGCCGGAAAAACATACTCATGTCCCTTTTTCCACTGGTCAGCCAGATCTGCATCCAGAGCAAAAGTCCGGTGGGATGGCGACAGCGACTGCCACACCTCATCTACCAGGTTCTCCAGAACTCGGATTGAACGAATGCCCGTCACCTCAGCCAGTTCTTCTGTGGAGATCCCTGTCAAATGGCCAAGTTTTACCACCCCCGCTTCAACGAAACCATTTCTTAGGGTGGCCGAAGAAAAGAGGGTTCCAGGAAAAAACCCAGTGTCAAACAGCGGCTCTTCAAACAGCCACATCCCAGGCCGGGGGTCGGGTGGTCTGGTAAAACTCAGCAACTTCCAGGCATTGATGACTGAGCAGTAAAAAGGTACAAGTCCCGTTATCTCGTACGCAGGGGCCTTCAGCAGAAAAAGGTGTTTATCAAACCCAAAGCCCCCTGCCCTCCAGAGTAACAGCCGGGCCATAGCCAGCCAGCAGGGAGAGGCACCATACAGCAGCCGCTGAGCAGCCTGCAGTCTAAACGCAGCAGTCCTCGCAGTAATGTCCACAAGGCCCTGTCCCCCCTCCGCCACAGGCAGGTACAGGACCGATGCTGGCACCCAGTGATGACCCGACCAGAAGAAGTCCACGAGGAGCCGCTGCAGTTGTTTCATAAGGCCCGGCGGTGGGGTTAACACCTGGAGTCTGTGCCACAGAGACGAGGCAACCAGATTGTTGGCTACAAGAACTCTTCCCCTGTAGGACAGCTGGGGTAACAGCCATTTCCACTTAGCTAACTTTGCTTGCACCTTCCCCAGCAATCCCTCCCAGTTCTGTGCCACCATGTCCTCAGACCCCAACCAAACTCCCAGGACCTTTAAACCCCTGTTACCCCAGCCAAGGCCACCAGGAAGACTGGGCCTATTTCCTACCCCCCACTGACCTACCAAAACTGCCTCACTCTTCTCCCAGTTAACTTTGGCTGAAGCAGCCTTCCTGTACAAGGCTAAACTGTCCTGTAGCTCCTGGATATCTCGCTGACCCTGGATAAAAACACTGACATCATCAGCATAAGCTGATACAACCACCGGGGGGGCCTGAGCTGACTCTGGCAGACACAGGCCCCTCAGCCGGTTTCTAAGTCTGCACAAAAGGGGCTCGATGGCAATACTATATAATAGGCCTGAGATAGGGCAGCCCTGCCTGATCCCCCTTTTAACTGGTACAGGTCTGCTCAGCCCTCCCCCCACCTTCACAACACAACATGCATCACTGTACAAAACCTTCACCCAGGACAAAAAGTGCTCCCCGACACCAAAAGCCTGCAATGTGGCAGCCAGAAAAGTGTGATCCACACGATCAAACGCTTTCTCCTGGTCAATAGAAATAATACCAACATTTAAATTATACAATTTGCAAACATCAAAAGCGTCTCTCATCAAAAACAAATTGTCCACAATTGATCTGCCAGGGATGCAATAAGTCTGATCAGTACCAATGAGAAAGTCAATAAAACACTTCAGTCTGTTAGCTAGAACCTTTGACAGTATTTTATAGTCCGTACATAAGAGAGCCACAGGTCTCCAATTCTTTAGCAGGGTTAGATCTCCTTTCTTAGGCAACAGTGAAATCACTGCACGCCTACAGGAAGCTGGAAGAGACCCTTTCCCAAAGGACTCCCTCAATACGTCCAACAAATCTTGTCCTAGCATACTCCAAAAGTGTTTAAAAAAGTCTGCAGGTAAACCGTCTATGCCCGGAGCCTTGCCGGAGGCCATCTGTGTCACCGCAGAGGTCAGTTCCTCCAGCGTAATGTCAGAGCCCAGGGTGTCACTTTCGGCTGGACTCAGCTGTGGAAGGCCCTGAAAGAGTTCATCAGCAGCTTCCACGTCACAACCTTCGGCTTTGAACAGGTCTGTGTAGAAAGACACTGCATGCCTCCTCATCTCAGCAGGTTCAGAGGTTACCTGTCCATCGGGGAGACGCAGACATACCATCTGCTTCCTTTGACCCACAGACCTCTCCAGGTTGAAGAAAAAGGTGGTTGGTGCATCAATGTCTCTCATGGACGTAAAACGGGCTCTGATCAGAGCTCCCTTGGCTTTCTCCTGAAGAAAACAGTTAAGCTGTTGTTGTTTTAGGAGGGACTGCTCTATATTTCGAGCAGACACACTCTCTAACTCTCTGATCTCCCTCTCTAACTGCTCTATAGCTCTCCTAATGTTTGCAGTGGAGTAGGCTGTATACTGCTGGCAGAACACCCTAATCTGAGCCTTTCCTACCTCCCACCACTGACTCAGGGAGGGAAAAGACTCTTTCTTTGATTTCCAGTTGATCCAGAACAATTTAAAATTCTCACAGAAAATCAAATCTTGTAGAATCTTAACATTGAACTGCCAGAAAGATCTAGGTTTCTCTGTGTTGGACAAAATCAAATCTAAAGAAACTAACTGATGATCTGTAAAACCAACAGGTTGGATGTGACAGTTCACTGCACGAGTAATAAAGGAAGCAGACATGTAGAATCTGTCTAGCCTGGCTGCACTGACTCCCCCATCTAGCATTCTCATCCAGGTGTATTGTTTAACAGAGGGATGCTTCATCCTCCACACATCCACTAAGTCAGCCTCTCTTATCACCCGTGACAGTAAAAGGGACGACTGAGAATGAGGCTCCCGTCCTATTCTGTCTAAAGTGACATTAGTGCAAACGTTCCAGTCCCCCCCCAGTATAACACACTCCCCCTGTACACTAGTGTCTAGCTTGTCTTTTAATAGCTGAAACACAGATACCCGTGCAGGGCCCTGACTGGGTGCATAAACATTAATAAAAGTGAAAGAGAAACCTAACAGTTCCACTTTCACCATCAAAGCTCTGCCTGCCACTATCTCTGTGCTGGATAACAACTTAACATTTAGAGAGGGGGAGAAGAACACAGCTACTCCAGCACTAAGGTTTGAGCCATGACTGAGTACATACTGACCCCCCCACCACATCCCCCAGTCCGTCTCATTCAGGCTATCACTGTGTGTTTCCTGCAGAAGTATCACATCTAGTTTTTTCCGATTAAAGAGCTCTAACACTAAAGCTCTTTTCTGTGCACTTCTACCCCCGTTAATGTTTAAAGAAGCAACCCTTAAAGCCTGCATTAGAGAAAAGAGATAGAGAAAAAGAACAGACAGGTACACACAGCAGAGAGGAGACACCCAGTGTTGCATGATCATGTT
>CM051023.1:5673490-5674518 GCA_027704905.1 Muraenolepis orangiensis | reverse complement strand
GCCGCACCCGGCGGAGCGGCGTGCGGAGATTACTTGCAAACTTACCAAAACGCTTCAACTCCCGCTCTAGCGCCTCATTCGGGATGAACAGAGGAACGCCAGACACAGTGATCCGCGTAGATGGTGTCGCCAGCGGTGAAACTTGAACATATTCCTCGTTTAACACCAATCCGCTCTCGATAAGTTCCGTCACATATTTCTGGTCTTTCAAAAAGACCACGACCGCTTTGTTCATGCGGGAAGCATAAGAGATGTTTACATGACCGACCTGATCCCCCACAGCCAGCAGCACCTGCTCCACTGTGCTTGCGGCCTGAGCCACCAATCGCACTCCGTGTCCCAGAGACACCGGCGGCGCCCCGAAGGACGCCATCCCCGCCCCGAGGCACGGAAAAAACACTAAATGAAACAATTAATCCTACTCGCAAAGAGTACAACTATCCCAACAGAAGATCATACAGTTAAAAGAAACCATTAAAACAAAAACAACCGAAAAAAATGTGAAAAATCCCTCTTCCCTCTTCAACCACACCTCCACCAGAAAGAAGAAGAAGAAGAAGAAGAAGAAGAAGAAGAAGAAGAAGAAGAAGAAGAAGAAGAAGAAGAAGAAGAAGAAGAAGAAGAAGAGCATCAACGACAGACACCAATGAACCCCAGTGGCGGTCACGGTTCCACAGAGGCAGATGGCCTCTAACGAGGCTGCGGCCGGCTGTGCGCTGCACGGGTCTCCATTACCAACGCCCGAGCCTGCGTCTCGGGGGAGAGCCGCCCCCTTGTTTTCTTCTTTGTGTGCTTTTTCCCGCCCCCCCACGCCGTCCAGCGGGATTACGTTGCCCTAGCAACAAGCGCTTCTGCTTTTCTTTCTTTTTAGCCGATCAACACCCAACGTGGAACGAAGAAGAGACCAAGACGCGCTGTGCCGTCACGCTCGGCTACCGCAGTTGGCCAGATGCAGATTGACCAAAAAAAGGCTCTTCACTACGCCGTAGCGTTTTTGGGGAAGATGATCACCCTGAGCCATGGCTTAG
>CM051023.1:5660990-5665990 GCA_027704905.1 Muraenolepis orangiensis | reverse complement strand
GGACATGGAGATGGAGAAGCTGCTGACCTGAAACCAGCTGTAAAGAAGTGCATGGAGATGGAGAAGCTGCCTGTCCTGAGGTCGACTCCTAAAGAAGTGTAAGTGTCTGTTTAATTTGATTCATCACAACAACAACACTAACTCTTCAGATGTCCATCCACACAGCAGGAGGTGACGTCCCTACTGGGAATCAACATGATGGTGGACATCATGTATCTTATCATATATCAATATATTGATAACATACATCAGGGCCGTGGCCAACAAGTCAGAGGTTAAGAGCCAAACATGTTACTATGTTACTGTAAAAAGAGCCACATCATACACACAGTCACAGATGGCCTCCCCCTCTCCTTCTCTCTTCTGTTCTCAGCCTTTCTCTGTGCTCCCTCACTCTCTTCCTCCCCTCTCTCTCACACAGACTAAATGAACATCTAGAACTTTACACACACACTCAAGATCCTCCCTCCAAAGACACACACACCCTCACACAGACACACACACATAGCTTTGCTCTGACAGATTTATTGTAAATGTCACACACCATAATATTGACAGAAATTGAATTAAACCTCTCCTACTATTATTCAGAGGCCAGTTATTATCAACAATGAAACATTGTGTGCACTCTCACACAAACTCTCAGTAAACTAAATGTGAACAAGTTTTTTAATCTTCCTACGCATGTTGCTTCTTTAAATGAAATGAGTGGGACTTCTGACATTCCTTGCCTTGAACAATCCTCCACCTTGTTTCAGTTTTTGGTTTTCTGGAAACAAGATTTCAACCACGTCACTGAGGCATGTTTTAACAAACTCCCCTTCATTGTAGGGCTGTTTTAGCTCGTGCTATGTTTCCAAGCACTTGATATGATGCAAGCGTTACGGTCTCCGAGTGCTTCCTTATTTTTGGAAAAACGGTTGTCTGCTTTTCCGCCTGACTTTTCAAGGTGTTTAACTTCTGCTTGTGAAGTTCAACACCTTTAGTGAATTCCTGGTGGATGGATGTGAGCATGGAGTGAGGTGAAATGGCGCTGAAGATGTGAAGCCTTGAAATGGGCTAATGACGTCTGGCATAGAAGGCAAAATGGCTTGCAATTGCGTTCTATAAAAAAATATGAACTCTCCCACTCTACTAAAAAGTCCTATGGTCGTCTTCATATTTTCGCTTAGGCTGTGCATTTTTTCCCTGCCATTTTAGGTTTGAACTCAGATGGTCAACTCAGATAGTGCTTGATAGGGTTTTCCCCCTCGAAGGTGATTGGTTCACTGCATCGCAGGCATTTTAGTGATTGGCTCTTGGGCCGCATCACAATTAGACGCGCTGTCGTGCTCTCATACTGACACCACTCACACTAGTGATGGAAATTCCGGCTCTTTTGAGTGAGCCGGCTCATTTGGCTCGGCTCACCAAGAAGAGCCGGCTCTTTCGGCTCCCAAACGGCTCTTTCTATTTTACCACATATACTTTTATAATTCAATCAAATTGAGCCCTATTTTGACTAATTATTTATATGTGTACACATATATCACTTAAATTATTCAATACATCCTTGTACTGAAGTATTCAAAAGTAAAACATTTTTAATATAAATGATTAAGCTGTGGCCAATTGTTTTCATTGCATTCCAGACCCTAGTACCTCTGATAGCACCCCAATGAATGACCTGACCTGCTTGTTAGAACCAGGCTACACACAGCAGATAGCAACACCTAGAACACTTAAGCATAGACATTTAAAATAAGGACAGCTACTGTATTTTTTGTATATTTGACATTTTTATTTAAACAAAAAGCCCTAACAAAAACAGCAGGGCTCCTATTTCAGTATAAAATATAGAACAAAAGACAGCAACAGCTGACATCAAATCTTATAAAATATAAATGATCATAAATAAATAACATAATGAAAATAAATATATTGCAATGCTCAAAACTGCAGCAAATAACAGTCTCTATCATAAAAAAACATAATAAAAATAATGTATTGTAATGAGCAAACAGCAGTATCAAACAGTCTCTAATGAACTTCCCACGGTCAAACTATCAAACGGTAACCTGTTCTTCTTCTTTCAGGGCAGATGGGCATTGAGGAAGACCAAGTGCCTCAGCTTAGAGGGTTGATCGGTTTCTTCTCTCCGTTATTATCTGCCCTGTTTCAGAACATACATTGGATTGAGAGCCTGTGTGAGGAATCCCTTGTCCTCCACAATGGAAAATGGTTGGAAATCACTTGCAATCATTTTGGCCAATTCTTCATCCACTACGTTGTGTCTAGCTGGGGTCATTCATTGCCTTTGATATCCATTGTCTTATTGAGGTCTGTGTAGCTGTTGGTGTTTGGGTACCTGACGCATGGGGGGTAGATCCTGTAGCTGCAGCAGCAACAGGTGGAGTAGACCACTGGCAGAAGCAGGCAGTCTGCCTTTTGACTTCCAACTGAACTGTTGGATGCTCAGTTCTCAAGTGGCTGTGGAGTGGTTTGTGGAGCTGCTCTATATGAGAGCTTCATGTTGACAATGCTGCATTCTGCCTTTGTGTTGCACAATTGTTAAAATGCAGCCAAATGCTGCTTCTTTTCCTACTTTCAGTCATCTTATTAGCGCGGCGCAAACGGACCCTTCACCGTGTGGAAGTGTCACCCCTCCCTCTGTTCAGCTATCAGCAGTGGCGGCTGGCCCATAGGGGGCGCACAAACAAAATATACACGCACACGCACAAAACAAAATATAAAAAAATTAAAATAATAAAAAATATATATATATAAATTGTCAATATGTGTGTGTTTAAAATATGGAATGCACCCAGAAATATGTGTAAAATATGATTTTAAAATAATTTGCGCAACATAATATGCTTTTCCGAGTACCCATATGCCTAGTACACTGCAAGCCCCCCCCCCCCCGTTGGACTTCACGATCGCGACAACACCGTACAACAGTGAACACATGAGCTCCTACTGACCTCTACTGGTTACTAAAGATGCCTGGAAAAATTAACATTTAAAAAAGTGGGCGCGATGTCTGTCCCATGTCGCTCTTATTGATTTAGGGAGGGGGCGGGGCCCCATGGTCCGACCTGCGGGGGAGCCCCCAATATTGCGCAACGCCACTGCTCCTCACGTGATGCACAGCATGACATGCAGTCATGACAGTGACATCCAGTCACTGCAGTACGCGGAGCACCCGCAACAGATCAATAACGGCTCGTTGGCGGTGCGAGCCGGCTCCCGTTCACTAAAAAGAGCCGGCTCTCGTTCACTACAAAGAGCCGACTCCCGCCGTTCACTACAAAGAGCCGGCTCCCGTTCACTAAAAAGAGCCGGCTCGTTCATGACCAACACATCACTAACTCACACCCAGCGGCGTAGGGGAGGGGCCGCAAGGCACCCACTGCGGGGGGGGGGGGGATGGGAAAAAAAGTAGTAGCTGATACTTGTATGTGTATTTTATATGTAGTATTTCTGTGTAGACTCATCATGTCTTTCCTTCTCTCCCATCAGATGAGTGTGAACTCACACTGGACCCAAACACAGCCTGCAGAGACCTCTCTCTGTCTGAGGACAACAGGAAGGTGACGTGGGATGGAGGGAGGAAGTACCCTGATCACCTGGAGAGATTTGACTGCTGTCCCCAGGTGTTGTGTAGAGAGGGTCTGACTGACCGCTGTTACTGGGAGGTGGAGGTGGAGAGGAAAGGAGGAGGTGTTGGTATAGGAGTGACATACAGAGGAATCACTAGAGAGGACGGGGTAAAGACAGCGGGCTTGGAGAGAACAACAAGTCCTGGTGTCTTGTTTGTTCTGATGATCGTTACTCTGTCTGGTACAACGATAGTGAAACAGCCATAGATCTCCTCCCCTCTAACAGAGTAGGAGTGTATGTGTACCGACCTGCTGGCTATCTCTCCTTCTACAGAGTGTCCCCAGATGGAGGAGGGTCCTCAGACACACTGACACTCATCCACACCTTCCAGTCCACATTCACCCAGGAGGACCTCCTCCCTGGTTTGGTTAGGGGATTATGGTTCCTCAGTGTCTCTGTGTCGCTTGTAGCAACACACACAGAAATACACACACGCACACACATAGAAATACACCTCACACACTCACATAGAATACACACACACACACGCATAGAAATACACACTCAACACACACACACATAGAAATACACCTCACACACATCACATAAATAACACTCACACAACACACACACACACACACACAGAAATACACACTCACACACACATAGAAATACACACACACACACACACACACACACACACATATGAAACACAAACGAACACATGCACACAAACACACATCAGAAATAAATGTGTATGTATAAAAAATATATTACACACACATAGAAACACACACACACACACATAGAACACACACACACACACATAGAACACACAAACACACACACACACACACATAGAACACACACAAAACACAACACACTAGAACACACACACACACATAGCACACCACACACACATAGAACACACACATAGAACAAACACACACATAGAACAAACACACACAACACACACACACACACACCACACACACAACACACACACTTTCACAAACACACATTTATAATAATACACAGGCGGGATTTGGACCGGATGTGGGCGGGATTTGGACGGATGTGGGTGGGATTTGGACCGGATATGGGCAGGATGTGTACCGGATGTGGGCGGGATATTGACCGGATGTGTGTGGGATTTGGACCGGATGTGGCGGGATTTGGACTGAGGGGCGGGATTGGACCGGATGGGTGGGATGGACCGGATATGGGCAGGATGTTTACCGGATGTGGGCGGGATATTGACCGGATGTGGGTGGGATTTGGACGGATGTGGGGGGATTTGGACGTGAATGGGGAGGGATGTGGGCGGAGATTGGGACCAGATATGGGCGGGTTGTGGACAGATATGGGTGGGGATGTTGTACCGGATGTGGGCGGGATGTGTAACGGATGTGGGGGGA
>CM051023.1:5654544-5659990 GCA_027704905.1 Muraenolepis orangiensis | reverse complement strand
AACAATGAAATAGAATAGTCTAAAATAAAGTACATTATATTACAAATGTAGATGTGTATATATACTCTATCTTTCTCTGTCTCCCTGTCTTCCTCCCTCTCTCTCTCTCTCTCTCTCTCTCTCTCTCTCTCTCTCTCTCTCTCTCTCTCTCTCTCTCTCTCTCTCTCTCTTTCTCTTTGTCTCTCTCTCTCTCTCTCTCTCTCTCTTGCTCTTTTTCTTCACCCGGTCGAGTCGGTGTCCTCCTGAAAATAAAACACATCAAAGACGTGGCCAGCGTGACCCGCCCTGCCGGGTGCCTCTTAGTCCCCTTCCTTTATTTGCTCCTCTCCCTTCATCTCTGTCTGTCTGTCTGTCTGTCTGTCTGTCTGTCTGTCTGTCTGCCTGTCTGTCTGTCTGTCTGTCTGTCTGTCTGTCTGTCTGTCCTGTCTGTCTGTCTGTCTGTCTGTCTGTCTGTCTGTCTGTCTGTCTGTCTGTCTGTCTGTCCCTGGGCGGCGACGCTGCCCTCCACTCCCCTCCAGGGACCTGGGGTGGAGGGGAGGGGAGGAGAAGGGGGGATGGACTGACTATAGGTGAGAAGTGGCCAGTGAAAGAGCCTTGTGTACAGAGGCCTTAATAGGCCCTCAATCTGTGTGCAAGGTCACCACACACACTTCTATACACATACACACACACACGCACACGCACACGCACGTACTCGCTCACACACACAGGCACGCGCACGTACTCGCTCACACACACACGCACACGAACGTACTCGCTCACACACACACGCACACGCACGTACTCGCTCACACACACACGCACACGCACATACTCGCTCACACACACACGCACACGCACGTACTCGCTCACACACACGCGCACACGCACGTACTCGCTCACACACACACGCACACGCACGTACTCGCTCACACACACGCGCACACGCACGTACTCGCTCACACACACACGCACGCGTGCGCACACACACAAAAACAATCTCTACTTCTCATCTTATCATTAGGGCTGTACCCAGTGTGCGAAATACCCGTCAATAATCGGGGGGGTCCCCATCTCCCGTTTATTGCGCAATATACCGGTCGAAGATTTGTCAATATGCAGTAGGCCTATACAATATTTCATGGATGCAATCCAAGACAATCAGTAGTAGCAGCGTTTCTCAACCGGGGCGCAGGAAAATAATTATATATTCTAACGTTCATATGAATGAATACGACCGTTAAAGAGCCATCTGTTTTCGATTCTATGCGAGGAAATGGGAGCAGAGCTGGTCTCACACACACACACACACACACACACACACACACACACACACACACACACATACACACACACACACACACACACACACACACACACCAACTTGAACGCCAAGGCTAATTATGCTATTCTTCTTAACCTCGGAATCCACACAGGACATACGCACACGCTCATCTTGCGGCTCCGGTTGTCGGTGTTATTCACGGCGGAAAAGCCTCTTTCGCACTCAGCAGACGCATCTTTGACTGACAGTTCTAGTCTGTGCGCCAGGCAGTGTACAGACTGCACGTTCGGAAAATTGTTTTTGAGTCTGACGACAAGCCCACTGGCTTTTCCCGTGAGCACTGCAGCCCCATCGGTGGCTATGCTTATTAGGTGCGCCTCAAAAAGTCATCATCCATTCCAGCTTTATATAGACTCGCCATCATCGAGTTATAAATTGATTCAGCATCGACCCCATCTGTAAGTTCCACTATATCCAGGAAAACATTATCTACATCCCCCTTACCACTGACATCACATCTTACGTTAATGATTAGATAGGGACGACCGTGAACGGTACTTTCATCAATTGTGATTGATACCTTTGAATCCATTTCTTTCACATTAGAGACGAACTTGCGGCGCATTTCCTTTGCAATGTGACTTATTATTTCTGCCCATGCATGGTCAGATTTGTGGATATTCCCAACTTCGGCTCCATTCAGCTCCTGCATTGTCATGAGGGGGTTGAGCTTTTTATAAGATAGCCTTTCCTTTGCTACAGTGTAAGCTGTTCTAAACGAGACTGTTGTTTTCTTGAGTAAATCGGACTGTACATCAATGAAACAGTTTGGGAGGGTTTCTTTGTCTTTCATCTGTACTATTTCCACTGACCTCGCGTGGGCCTGGCTTTCCCTGTGTTTGTATATCTTCTTTCGTAGCTGTTTTGCATCAGGGCTAGTAACATCACCATTGATCCATTCTTCCGAGAGGTGTAAACCCGGTCCCTTTTCAGATTCAGATTCAGAAAACTTTATTAATCCCGAGGGAAATTAAGGTGCAACAGTTGACACAGGGGGAATAAATGCACACACAAAATACTAATACCTAAGCTAAAAAAACAAAACAACAACTAACTAAATAAAACTATTATAAACAAAATAGTTAAAATAATTCTAAATGAAGTCTAAATGTATTGATAATGAAGATAAATTTACAGTATTATTACAGTAATACGTAGGTATATATAATACACAACAATACGTACAGTGCAAATTGGCAGTAAAAATATATTAATAAATAACTCAACTGAAAAGTGACATGTGAAAAGTGAAAAAGTGAAAAGTGAATTCGGATTTGAAATAGAATTTACAGTGCAAAGTACAATGAGATGATTACAGTGCGTTGACCAAAAATAAAATAAAAATAAGTACGTTGGCCTCAGTCACTGAGTCACTGAGGCCAAGTGACTGAGGTCACTGAGTCTCCACTGTCCCTCTCACGAACCGAGGTAGAGGAATTAAAGAGTCTAATGGCCACAGGAAGAAAGGACTTCCTATGGCGTTCTGTGGTGCACCTGGGTGGAATGAGTCTGTTGCTAAAGGTGCTTCTATATGAGGTCAGCACCTGATGGAGAGGGTGAGAGTTGTTGTCAAGGATACTACGCAGCTTGCGCAGCATCCTCCTCTCAGACACCACCAACAAGGAGTCCAGCTGGACCCCCAGGACAGCGCCAGCCTTCCTGACAATCCTGCTGATCTTGTTGGCGTCTGCTGATCTCAACCTGCTTCCCCAGCACACGACACCGGAGAAGATGGCACTGGCTACCACCGACTGGTAGAACACATTCAGCATCTTGTTGCAAACGTTTCTGAGAGTAGCAACGTTTTTGCTTTCCTACACACTAAGCATCCTAACTTTCCAGCCTTAATTTCAAGCCAAGGGTTGCGGTCTTTCCATTCGCCCACCTGCTTCGTTGTCCAACCAGCCGGCGGAAAGTCACTAGCAGCAGTCGCAGCTACCTCCGCAACTGCTGCGTCTTCTGAGCGCTCCGCCTCAACTTCACCTCCTTCTGGGGAGTGACTGGGCGGGACAGGAGCCCCCGACTCGCTAACGGTTCTGGTAGCGAGTGCTGTGCTAGCTGCTGCATCATCAGCATCATCTCTGGGTGTCTCTTGGTCATCTCGTGGTGTCACTTTTTTGGATGTGAACCCAAAGTGCGCGAGTGAAACACTTTGGTTTAGCTTTCTCTTAGACACTTTCTCTCCTCTTTGCCGCGCGTGGCTAATTTGCATAATCTGTGTCCGCGTCACGCAGCGTACCCGCATCACGCGGCTGGCTCTGCTTTTGACAGCCAAAATAGAAGATATTTGTGAATAAATGTTTTGAATTATGAATACTGGACATAGTAAGCTTAAAAACATTTTAGTGACCATTGCAAGTGCCAAATAAATAATATAATTTCAGACCCCCCCTAAATTTTGCTGTTGAGGCTTTCAGGGGGGCTCAGGTGTTAATCGGGGGGGTCGCCCGGACCCCCCCGTATTTCGCACACTGTTTATCCTGCTTTTCATAATTGCATACCCCTGATCACTAGCTGTTAAATACTTACTTACCTGTCTATATATACCTATTATGATGCTCATATCCCACTTAATACCTAGTAGACTGTCTTTTAAGCTGTACATTTAAACTATAAATGATATTACCTGCACTTTACTGCAACATTTGCACTCTGGTTAGATGCTAAATAATTTGATCAACTAAGGGGTCAAACACAGAGAGACTGACAGGAACAGGAAGTGGTCAGTTTGTAAGATACCAGCGGGTTGAAGACAGGTCAATGTGGCTTGACCTTAAGGTAGTTAATTATTCATTATTTTAGCTGTACTGTGCTGTGAGATGACAAAACATTTCAATCTAATCTAATCTAATCTTTCTGTGGACTTTCTGGACTCATTACAGTCATTGCACTGTATTCATGATGCTGCTGCACTACTGGCACTTTAAAATGCTTTTTAAATGCTTTGTGCACAATTCAAAACATGTTCATATCATCAGTCACTCTATTGATCTTTTTATTGTTCTTTATTTTTGTATACAGTATTTATATTTGTTATAGTATAGTGTTTCAGAAAAGTCCTACTGAGGGAGGGAATGTCCAATTCCATTGGACTTGGCTAAGTTACAATTTGCTACTCTTGGCTATGTTAGCATTGGCTACCCTTGGCTAAGTTAGCGTTGCTAATCTTGGCTAAGTTGGCGTTTGCTACTCTTGGCTAAGCTAGCGTTGGCTACACTTGGCTAAGTTAGTGTTGGCTACACTTGGCTAAGTTAGCGTTGGCTACACTTGGCTAAGTTAGTGTTGGCTACCCTTGGCTAAGTTAGAGTTGGCTACACTTGGCTATGTTAGAGTTGGCTACACTTGGCTATGTTAGAGTAGGCTACACTTGGCTATGTTAGAGTAGGCTACACTTGGCTATGTTAGTGTTGGCTACTATTGGCCATGTAAGCCAATTGGACTTGGCTAAGTTACAATTTGCTACTCTTGGCTATGTTAGCATTGGCTACCCTTGGCTAAGTTAGCGTTGCTAATCTTGGCTAAGTTGGCGTTTGCTACTCTTGGCTAAGCTAGCGTTTGCTACTCTTGGCAAAGTTAGCGTTGGCTACACTTGGAAATGTTAGCATTGGCTACCCTTGGCTAAGTTAGCGTTGGCTACCCTTGGCTAAGTTAGCGTTGGCTACACTTGGCTAAGTTAGTGTTGGCTACACTTGGCTATGTTAGCGTTGGCTACCCTTGGCAATGTTAGATCAGGCTACACTTGGCTAAGTTAGCGTTGGCTACACTTGGCTAAGTTAGTGTTGGCTACCCTTGGCTAAGTTAGCGTTGGCTACACTTGGCTAAGTTAGAGTTGGCTACACTTGGCTATGTTAGAGTTGGCTACACTTGGCTAAGTTAGCGTTGGCTACACTTGGCTAAGTTAGTGTTGGCTACCCTTGGCTAAGTTAGCGTTGGCTACACTTGGCTAAGTTAGTGTTGGCTACACTTGGCTATGTTAGCGTTGGCTACACTTGGCTATGTTAGAGTAGGCTACACTTGGCTAAGTTAGCGTTGGCTACACTTGGCTATGTTAGAGTAGGCTACACTTGGCTAAGTTAGCGTTGGCTACACTTGGCTAAGTTAGTGTTGGCTACACTTGGCTAT
>CM051023.1:5634544-5649544 GCA_027704905.1 Muraenolepis orangiensis | reverse complement strand
CCAGCAGGGGGACCCGGGTCTAGTAGGGGGACCCGGGTCCAGCAGGGGGACCCGGGTCCAGCAGGGGGACCCGGGTCCAGCAGGGGGACCTGGGTCCAGCAGGGGGATCCGGGGAGTCAAGCAAGGGGACCCGGATCGAGCAGGGGGTCCCGGGTACAAAAGGGGGACCCGGGTCCAGCAGGGGGACCTGGGGGGTCCAGCAGGGGACCTGGGTCTAGCAGGGGGACCTGGGTCCAGCAGGGGGACCTGGTCCAGCTGGGGGACCTGGGACCAGCAGGGGGACCTAGGTCTAGCAGGGGGACCTGGGTCTAGCAGGGGGACCCGGGTTCAGCAGGGGGATCCGGGTCCAGCAGGGGGAACCGGGTCTAGCAGGGGGACCCGGGTCCAGCAGGGGGATCCGGGTCCAGTTGTGGGACCAGGGTCCAGCAGGGGGACCCGGGTCCAGTAGGGGGACCAGCAGGGAACCTGGGTCCAGCAGGGGGACCTAGGTCTAGCAGGGGGACCTGGGTCTAGCAGGGGGACCTGGGTCTAGCAGGGGGACCCGGGTCCAGCAGGGGGATCCGGGTCCAGCAGGGGGAACCGGGTCCAGTTGTGGGACCAGGGTCCAGCAGGGGGACCCGGGTCCAGCAGGGGGACCTGGGTCTAGCCGCTCCACTTGTTACTGTTGGCCTGCCGCATCAGTCTGTAGATGTCGAACTGGTAGTCTCCCTGGCCCTGGAACAGCTCCTCGTCCGCCTGGTGTCTCTGGGTCCTGAACCGGTGACCTTGCAGCTCCCAAGCCGAGTCCTTATCCACTGAGCTACAACCCAAAAAAATATAAAAGACATATTACTTACTTGAATCTGATGAATCCAGTCCAATGAAACAAATAGTTGTTGTTCGAAGGAAACCTTGAGAGGTTGTGTGAGTTCATGGCCAGAAGGCGTGACTTGTAAACAAATGTAAGATCCAATAGCATTGTGAGACTGAACAATAGGACCCAATGACTATGTAAATGTGGTAAAAAAATAAGATAAAATATAACAGATTGTTTTTTAGGATGGTTAAAGGTAACGTTGTAATTTTACAACAAGGGGTGTTACAGGGTTAACCATGTGATGAATGTCATGCATCAAAATGTTCAAACAATATATTCAAACTGTTGTAATGTCAAACATTGCAGGCCTACAGCCCACGTATACACTACAGACCGCAGGAACACCATTTCCCAGGGTGCACCGGGGCCACATGTTACAAACATTCCATGCTGAGCAGAGCTAACATGCTAGCTAACATGCTAGGGAGCTAACAGCTAACATAAGCAAAGCACAAATAAGCAAGCAAAGCACATAAAGCAAGCAGGGAAGGCGAATGTAAACATACCATTGGGCTATCACGTTCCTGGTCTGAATGCAGCCAACTCCCTGAGCAAAATGCACTACCTGAATGAGCTGGGGTTTCAATTCAAGTCCTCTGGGGCTGCCCACATAGATGCCAGACGGTAAACCGGTCAAGCCCTGACGTGCTGCCCGCGTAGATGCCTGATATCAATTATTATTTTTTTACTCCTAAAGTTCATTTAATTTCAATTTACTTTTGAAAATAGTTGCAAGGAGTCCATTTTATAATTTAGGGGGCATTTAAATTATACCATTTGTTTTGGATAAATAATATATGTAATTTTGAGTCAATAGAATACATTTGGCTCTCTTTGCTCCTAAAGAGTTTAACACACACACTCAAACGTCTGCTCTTAACCAGGTTTCTCCTAAACCTTGGTGTAGTCATAAACCTCTCCTCAGGAACCCTGAGTAGGTGATTAAGACCAAAGCCAAATACTTGATGTGTATTAGAAAGACACACATTGTTGGACCATAAACCATAGAGTCGTCTCACTTTACTTTACTCCATTTAAGACGGACACAGGTTTACTAAACATTTGAATTGGTGTTAGCTCATTTAGGGTAGGTTTTTAATGTTAAGTTTCATAACCCCTTCCGGGATATTGATCGTCTAATGGGCCTTATGGGGGTGTTATATATATATATATATATATATAATATATATATATATATATATATATATATATATATATATATATATATATATATATTTAAATGTATCTATATATTGATATAGATATATATCTATAGATAGATAGATAGATAGATAGATAGATAGATAGATAGATAGATAGATAGATGGGGGTGTTATATATATATATATATATAGATATAGATATATGTATCTATATATATATATATAGATAGATAGATAGATAGATATACATGTATATCAACATATAGATATAGATATCTATAGATAGATAGATAGATGTATATATAGATATATATATAGATATATATAGACACACACACATACATAACACAAACACACACACACATTTGAGGGCACTCAATTCAGGTCAAATCATTAACAAAGGGTTAGGCAAAGTAAACCAACTCCAAAGGCCAGTGGCCCCCATTAACCCTAAAGCTGAAACTCTGTGGATGTGTGAGCGTGTGTCTGTGTGTGTGCACCAGTGTGTGTCTGCGTGTGTGCGTGTGTGTTTGTTATGTGTGCGTGTGCGTGGTCACCTTGCGGGCCATGATCTCCGACGCCGGCCCCCTGGCGTGCCGCTAGTGTTACCGGCCTCAGACCTAGGGGAGTCTGGGTCGGTCCAAGTGATACACAGGCATGGTGCACTGTGGATCTGTGAAACATGAAGAACAAGACGTTAAATTCTCATGCCTTGCTCAGCCGGCAGCGGTTTATTACTGACAGTAATAAACAGACAGACAGTTTACTTCACAATAAATCAAATAATACAAAAATACAATGTATTCTTCATAAAACCAAAATAAAGTGCAAAACAATAACCCTTCTGTATTCTTTACTCCAAATACCATTCGCTCAAATACAGAAAATATCATGAACACGTTTTCAGTCACACGCGCACGTGCACGCGCACCACGTGTGGTTTCTGTGCTGAATCACAGTGGAACAAACTACCTGGCAGCAGCCATTATTCAACTCGACAAAACAATAAAACTACTCGTCCAAACTTACTTCAGGTACACTCAAAACGTTACAACACATGTCACTGACAGTTCACATTAGTTTTAACACCCTTGGGAATGTTTTACATAGTTATATGCTTACCTGTGAAACATGAAGAACAAGACACGTTACATTCTCATGCCTTGCTCAGCCGCAGCGGTTTATTACTGAGCTGCGCATGGTAGGGCCAAGACTAGTGTTTCCTCTATGGTTCACAGGAGCGCAGGAGCGCCATCTACTGACTTGGAAGTCTAATAAGATGTGGGTAGTTCTGATAATCTATTAGAGTAGTTCTGATCATCTTAAAGAATGGGGGGTGTATGTTTTACTGCAAAACTTTAAATAGAGGCATTTTCTGAACCCTCTACACTAGCTGAGGTTCCGCCTCCCGGGACAGACCCATCTGGAAGAGCACCAGCACCGAGGGGCCGGAGGGCCCCGAGGCCCTCATGCTGAGACCCCCACCAAAAGACTACAAATATGGAGGTTTAGGTTGGATCAGAGGAGTGAGACCAGGTCTTCTGGGAAAGATGTTGGTTAGGACATACCAATGCCCAGTCCATCTCCAGGGAGTGTGTGTGTGTGTGTGTGTGTGTGTGTGTGTGTGTGTGTGTGTGTGTGTGTGTATATCTATAGACACACATTTAACTACAGCTATAGAGGAGCATAACTGTCACGGTTACGGTGGTTGGCAGGGGGCGTGGCCTAGCCACGTGCGCTGGTGGCGCACACACTCCTGTCAACAATCACGTTGGTTGGCAGGGGGCGTGGTCTAGCCACGTGCGCTGGCCACACACACACACACACACACACACCTGGACTCAATTTCCCCCCGTGTCATTTGTTGATCACCTCACCTGGGGTATATATACGTTGCCTTTCCTTTACCCCAGCGTGAGGTCGTTACTTACTCTACTTTCACGTAGTTCTCCCGTCTGGTACCCATCGCCTGCCAACTACCTGCCGGTACTCCGCACCCGATACCCCCGGTACAGACTCCTTCCCCTGTCCCGGACTACCCGCCGGTACTCCGCGGATCGTCCTCCCCATGTACCCTTGTGTTTTGTGTATTTGGAAATAAAACCGTCTGGTATCACTCTCCACTTGTCGGCGTCTGCGTTCGGGGTCCAACCCACTCCCTCTCTCGTGACAATAACCACGGTATGTGTGTGTGTATGTGTGGGTATCTGTGAGTGTGTGAGTGTGTGTGTGTGTGTGTGTGTGTGTGTGTGTGTGTGTGTGTGTGTGTGTGTGTGTGTGTGTGTGTGTGTGTGTGTGTGTGTGTGTGTGTGTGTGTGTGTGTGTGTGTGTGTGTATCTATAGACACTCATTTAACTACAGCTATAGAGGAGCATAACTACGGTATGTGTGGTGTGTGATTGTCTTGGTCTGTGAACTCTGTTGATGTGGGGTTTCAGTACGCTGTAGTTTGACAGGAAGTGAAACTGACAAGAGAGAGAGAGAGAAATAGATATATATAGATATAGATCTATAACTGTTATTCATTACTAGTTATTAAAAGCCCCTCCCATTGATCCATATTTAGATTAAAAAGAAACACACTTGGAACACTTTGAAGCAACAGAGAGACACAGAATGAGTTTCCAACAGAAGCTATGTTCTGCTACCTTGTCCGACTCCTTTGAAGTTCCTTTTCCCAGCCCACCAACCGATGGCCACTGGTTCTCAGACAAGACGGAAGCAAACAAAGAATCCGACAAGTCAACATCCTGGTCTTGCTTTCTGGCTTGAGCTCTAGTCAGCACACTGTCTGTAAACACATTCGGATGACTGGTGGCTCGGTCATCAGGTCCAATTTCAGAAATGGGAACATCAACAACCTCAGGAGAAGGATAGACCTTACCACCAGCTATGTCGTTTCCCATTATAAAATCAATGCCTTCAATGGGAAAACAGGAGCGGACGGCTACTGGGAAGAAACCAGTGACTAGGTTAGACTTCACATGCATGCGGTGAAGAGGTGCGGGCTCAAACCCCATTTCGATACCTCGCACTATGGTGCTCATGTCACAGGCAGATGCAGCACTCACGGGCAGAACACTGGAAAGAATGAAGGACTGTGAGCCACCGGTGTCTCGCAACACCGTGACCGGGTGCTGGTCCTCACATTTTCCTGTGAGAGACACAAATCCAGAAAAAATAAACGGTGTAAAACATTTGTCAGGCAGCCTGTTCTCAATGGCCACCGGGGAACACTGTTTTAATCAGTCCCACAAACTTCAATGGCGCTGGACCTGAAGCTGGCAACTGTTTTCTCTTTAATGCCATGCAATCAGCAATTACATGCCCAGGTTTGTGACAAAAGAAACACAGTCTCTCCCCCTTCGAACCCAATGAAGGTGCACTAACCTGGTTGACACGTGTGTCGCCAGACTTCAAGGAAGACCCCCGGGGAAAAGGCGTATCGTGTTTAATAAAAACACTTTTGTAGCTCTCGTAGCTTAACGAAATTGTCTACCCTGGCTGATGAACACCACCTGTCCAATAGCATATCTTTCTCTCTGGCAAACTCAATGTAGGTTAGGCCTGCTGTTTTCTTAAAATTTTGAAAACGCTGCCTATAAGCTTCTGGCACTAACTCATACATTTGCAAGACCGCGCTCTTTACTTTTTCACGGCTCCAGAAGCACTAGCATCAACCTCCAGTCTGAACGGAAGGGAGAAGTTAGAACAGGAGCACTGCAGAGGAGAGACTTGGCAGCATCAAAGGCATGCTGACATTCATCACTCCACACAAAGGGCAAAATAGGGCGACACAGCTTGGTAAGTGGAGCAACCACCACAGAGAAGTTCCTACAAAAGCATCTGTAGTAACCTGTCATGCCCAGGAAACGTTGAAGTTCCCGTCTAGTCGTGGGGATAGGGTAGGACAGCACAGCAGTAACTTTGGCATCCACTGGACGAACCTGCCCATGACCAACCCCAGGTAGGTGACAACGGCCTTACCAAACTCACACTTGGCAAGATTAAGAGTCAAGGACGCCTCAGTGAGTCGCTGGAATACGACGGTCAAACTAGCAATATGGTCAGCCCAGTTATTGGAGTATACCACCACATCATCCAGGTCCACATTGCAACAGGGGACATCCCCTAACACCAGCTGCATCATCCGTTGAAATGTGGCAGGTGCATTCCTCATCCCAAACGCCATCACTGTGTACTGCAAGAAATGGTCATGCGTTACAAAAGCAGAGATGTTAGAGGCTCGGGTCCATATGTCCATCACTTGATTCATAACACAGGACCACTTACTGAACCACTGACTTTAGGACCGTGTCCCGTCTAATCTCTAGTGTCCTGCTCTTCTTCTACTTGTTTCAAGGCCTCTGAGTAAGAGCCATTTGGACCACTACAATGGGGAAGTAGAGCCGTCTGCAGAAGTGTCTGAATGTGACCTTTAACCTCCAGTCCAGTGCATCTCCACGAGGCGTGGTGGAGGTAGGAGGAACTCAGGGCTCCACTCAGCATGAAGGCTCTGCTCCTTGGATGTACTGAGGGGGGACACGGGGGGTAGGCTGATCCTCACTAGGTCCCTCTTTGATATATATATACACACACCTGCAGCCATGTTGCTAGATCTATGTTTATATATAGATAGATATATATATATATCTCTAGCGTACGTGGCTAGGCCACGCCACCTGCCAACCACCGTAACCGTGACAGTACCCCTCCCTCAACGGGCGCCTCCTGGCGTCCAACCCGGCTTGAAGGGGTGTTCCCGGTGGCAGTTGAGGGAAAAGAACAGATCCCGACAGTAGCGGCGCCGGGGCCAACCCCGCCCCTCTGGACCGTCTGCGTCCCAGTCGATGATCCGGGGGGGTAGAGGAGATTTGGTTGTCGGGTGGGGCCCGGGAAGAGAGCCACCCCTTCTGCCCAGGTCGGTGGGAGTCCTCTCTGGAGGTCTCCTCTGGACCCTCCTCCAGGGGTCTCCTCTAAGGGTCTCCTTCGGGACCTCCTCAGGGGTCTGCTCTGAACCCCATCTGTAGTCGACAGCCGGAGACCGCGTAACGTCGTCGGGCGGATACGGCGCGGCGTCAGCAGACGGGGGCTGCGTGACGTCGTCGGGCGGGTACGGTGCGGCGTTAGCAGACGGGGACCGCTTGACGTCGTCAGGCGGGTACTGCGCGGCGTCTGCAGATGGGGGCCGCTTGACGTCGTCAGTCGGGTACGGCGCGGCGTCAGCAGACGGGGGCTGCGTGACGTCAGCAGACGGGGGCTGCATGACGTCAGCAGACGGGGGCTGCGTGACGTCGTCGGGTGGATACGGCGCGGCGTCAGCAGACGGGGGCTGCGTGACGTCAGCAGACGGAGGCTGCGTGACGTCGTCGGGCGGATCCGGCGCGGCGTCGTGCTGCGTGACGTCAGCAGACGGAGGCTGCGTGACGTCGTCGGGCGGATCCGGCGCGGCGTCTGCAGACGGGGGCCGCTTGACGTCGTCAGGCGGGTACGGCGCGGCGTCTGCAGACGGGGGCTGCGTGACGTCAGCAGACGGGGGTTGCGTGAGATCGTCAGGCGGGTACGGCGCGGCGTCAGCAGACGGGGACCGCTTGACGTCGTCAGGCGGGTACAGCGTGGCGTCTGCAGACGGGCGCTGCGTGACGTCAGCAGACGGAGGCTGCGTGACGTTGTCGGGCGGATCCGGCGCGGCGTCAGCAGACGGAGGCTGCGTGACGTCGTCGGGCGGATCCGGCGCGGCGTCAGCAGACGGGGGTTGCGTGAGATCGTCAGGCGGGTACGGCACGGCGTCAGCAGACGGGGACCGATTGACGTCGTCAGGCAGGTACTGCGCGGCGTCTGCAGACGGGGGCCGCGTGACGTCCTCAGACGGGTGCGGAGTGACGTCCTCAGACGGGGGCGGAGCGACGTCCTCAGACGGGGGCGGAGCGACGTCCTCAGGCGGGGGCGGAGCGGCGCTGTCAGCCGGGTGCGAAGCGGTGGCGTCAGGCGGGTGCGGAGCGACGTCATCAGCCGGGTGCGGAGCGATCAGACGAGGGAGAAGCGTGACGTCAACCGGCAGGGACAGCGCGGCTTCGGGGGTCCCTCCGCAGAGGAGGGAAGAAATGGCGGTAGACAGGTCCCAGAGCTGGCCCATC
The DNA here is from genome assembly GCA_027704905.1 of Muraenolepis orangiensis. NCBI lineage: Eukaryota > Metazoa > Chordata > Actinopteri > Gadiformes > Muraenolepididae > Muraenolepis > Muraenolepis orangiensis. Next base: position 5,641,388 of record CM051023.1, on the reverse strand, counting down.
ATGTACCGCAGTCCCCGAAACCACAGTCCGCACCGGGCATCATACTCGGGCTTCCACTGGTAGTATACGTCGAGGGTCACCCGAGCCAACACGACCCCCCACTCCTTCTCCAGCCTCCGCAGCGCTCAAACCCGTGATGGGCCACGGCTCCTCAGGGCATCGACCAGACGCCCCAGCCGCTCGAGCCCACCGGGGCCCAAGTCGCCCAACCGGTGATCCATCAGCTCCCGCTCCACTTGGTCCACCAGCACGAGGTGGCCTGGGCCCAACGGGGCGCGTCCATAGGCATCGATAGTCTGTATGATGATCCTCCACGTGTCGCAGTTGCCGGGATCCATGGCGGTGAGGTCGTTCTGTCACGAGAGAGGGAGTGGGTTGGACCCCGAACGCAGACGCCGACAAGTGGAGAGTGATACGAGACGGCTTTATTTCCAAACACACACAAAACACAAGGGTACACGGGGAGGACGATCCGCGGAGTACCGGCAGGCAGGTGACCGGCGGGTAGTCCGGGACAGGGGAAGGAGTCTGTACCGGGGGTATCGGGTGCGGAGTACCGGCAGGTAGTTGGCAGGCGATGGGTACCAGATGGGAGAACTACGTGAATAGTAGAGTAACGACCTCACACTGGGGTAAAGGAAAGACCACGTATATATACCCCAGGTGAGGTGATAAACTAATTACACGGGGGGAAATTGAGTCCAGGTGTGTGTGTGGCCAGCGCACGTGGCTTGGCCACGCCCCCTGCCAACCAACGTGATTGTTGACAGGAGCGTGTGTGCGTGGCCAGCGCACGTGGCTAGGCCACGCCCCCTGCCAACCAACGTGATTGTTGACAGGAGCGTGTGTGCGCCACCAGCGCACGTGGCTAGGCCACGCCCCCTGCCAACCACCGTAACCGTGACATTTCATTTGACATTTGTTTTAAACATACACCCATCCTGCAAAAGAGTTGGAACAAACCTAATACATTACACAATCGATCAAAAAATAAAAAATTATAAAAAATAAATAAATAAATAAACAGATTTCCATGACTACCAAATAAATATAATTTGAAAAAGCGTTTTACCCATAATAAAAACATCCTCTTTTACACACTTTAAAAACAAAAAACTACACCTATCCTTTAAAACTTCAATATTAGAGAGTCATTCTCCCCTAGTGAGCACAGAACCTGCCCAACAGCCCACACATCCAGAGCACTGCATCCGTCCATCCCACTCCAGCAAGTTGGTTCTTACGACTTTTCCAGATTGCTAATTTTGCATTAGCAAACAAGAAATTCATCAATACCAGGGTTTCCCTCTTTTTCAGGATGTATTTGGGCCCATGGACAAAAAGTGGTGTGGAGAAAACCTCCCCGAACCCTTCCACCCACCCCTGGAACATTTTTTTAAGACCAGCCAATCAGGGACAGGACACCACTAAATGCTCCAATGTTTCTGCCATAAAACAGAACGGACAGCCCCCCCTTGTGCCTGGGTCAAAATGAGCTCTGTATTTGTTAGTGGCTATTGCACCGTGTATAATTCTCCATTGGATGTCAGCCATCCGTTTCTCAACCGGAGATTTATACAGGATCCGCCAGCTGCCCTGAGGGGAAAAGCCAAGCCAAACACATCCGTCCACCTCGACTCTCTGACGCCTGCGAGCGAGCTGAGGTTTAGCACCTTTACGCAGCTAAGATATCGCTTCTTTCCACTGCAGGAGCTGAACTCTCCAGGTGTTAGAGTCCCCAGTGATAGCAGGAGACCATCCTCCTCTCTCCATTCCCCCACCGCAGGACCCACACTCAAGGCCGGAAAAACATACTCATGTCCCTTTTTCCACTGGTCAGCCAGATCTGCATCCAGAGCAAAAGTCCGGTGGGATGGCGACAGCGACTGCCACACCTCATCTACCAGGTTCTCCAGAACTCGGATTGAACGAATGCCCGTCACCTCAGCCAGTTCTTCTGTGGAGATCCCTGTCAAATGGCCAAGTTTTACCACTCCCGCTTCAACGAAACCATTTCTTAGGGTGGCCGAAGAAAAGAGGGTTCCAGGAAAAAACCCAGTGTCAAACAGCGGCTCTTCAAACAGCCACATCCCAGGCCGGGGGTCGGGTGGTCTGGTAAAACTCAGCAACTTCCAGGCATTGATGACTGAGCAGTAAAAAGGTACAAGTCCCGTTATCTCGTACGCAGGGGCCTTCAGCAGAAAAAGGTGTTTATCAAAACCAAAGCCCCCTGCCCTCCAGAGTAACAGCCGGGCCATAGCCAGCCAGCAGGGAGAGGCACCATACAGCAGCCGCTGAGCAGCCTGCAGTCTAAACGCAGCAGTCCTCGCAGTAATGTCCACAAGGCCCTGTCCCCCCTCCGCCACAGGCAGGTACAGGACCGATGCTGGCACCCAGTGATGACCCGACCAGAAGAAATCCACGAGGAGCCGCTGCAGTTGTTTCATAAGGCCCGGCGGTGGGGTTAACACCTGGAGTCTGTGCCACAGAGACGAGGCAACCAGATTGTTGGCTACAAGAACTCTTCCCCTGTAGGACAGCTGGGGTAACAGCCATTTCCACTTAGCTAACTTTGCTTGCACCTTTCCCAGCAATCCCTCCCAGTTCTGTGCCACCATGTCCTCAGACCCCAACCAAACTCCCAGGACCTTTAAACCCCTGTTACCCCAGCCAAGGCCACCAGGAAGACTGGGCCTATTTCCTACCCTCCACTGACCTACCAAAACTGCCTCACTCTTCTCCCAGTTAACTTTGGCTGAAGCAGCCTTCCTATACAAAGCTAAACTGTCCTGTAGCTCCTGGATATCTCGCTGACCCTGGATAAAAACACTGACATCATCAGCATAAGCTGATACAACCACCGGGGGGGCCTGAGCTGACTCTGGCAGACACAGGCCCCTCAGCCGGTTTCTAAGTCTGCACAAAAGGGGCTCGATGGCAATACTGTATAATAGGCCTGAGATAGGGCAGCCCTGCCTGATCCCCCTTTTAACTGGTACAGGTCTGCTCAGCCCTCCCCCCACCTTCACAACACAACATGCATCACTGTACAAACACTTCACCCAGGACAAAAAGTGCTCCCCGACACCAAAAGCCTGCAATGTGGCAGCCAGAAAAGTGTGATCCACACGATCAAACGCTTTCTCCTGGTCAATAGAAATAATACCAACATTTAAATTATACAATTTGCAAACATCAAAAGCGTCTCTCATCAAAAACAAATTGTCCACAATTGATCTGCCAGGGATGCAATAAGTCTGATCAGTACCAATGAGAAAGTCAATAAAACACTTCAGTCTGTTAGCTAGAACCTTTGACAGTATTTTATAGTCCGTACATAAGAGAGCCACAGGTCTCCAATTCTTGAGCAGGGTTAGATCTCCTTTCTTAGGCAACAGTGAAATCACTGCACGCCTACAGGAAGCTGGAAGAGACCCTTTCCCAAAGGACTCCCTCAATACGTCCAACAAATCTTGTCCTAGCATACTCCAAAAGTGTTTAAAAAAGTCTGCAGGTAAACCGTCTATGCCCGGAGCCTTGCCGGAGGCCATCTGTGTCACCGCAGAGGTCAGTTCCTCCAGCGTAATGTCAGAGCCCAGGGTGTCACTTTCGGCTGGACTCAGCTGTGGAAGACCCTGAAAGAGTTCATCAGCAGCTTCCACGTCACAACCTTCGGCTTTGAACAGGTCTGTGTAGAAAGACACTGCATGCCTCCTCATCTCAGCAGGTTCAGAGGTTACCTGTCCATCGGGGAGACGCAGACATACCATCTGCTTCCTTTGACCCACAGACCTCTCCAGGTTGAAGAAAAAGGTGGTTGGTGCATCAATGTCTCTCATGGACGTAAAACGGGCTCTGATCAGAGCTCCCTTGGCTTTCTCCTGAAGAAAACAGTTAAGCTGTTGTTGTTTTAGGAGGGACTGCTCTATATTTCGAGCAGACACACTCTCTAACTCTCTGATCTCCCTCTCTAACTGCTCTATAGCTCTCCTAATGTTTGCAGTGGAGTAGGCTGTATACTGCTGGCAGAACACCCTAATCTGAGCCTTTCCTACCTCCCACCACTGACTCAGGGAGGGAAAAGACTCTTTCTTTGATTTCCAGTTGATCCAGAACAATTTAAAATTCTCACAGAAAATCAAATCTTGTAGAATTTTAACATTGAACTGCCAGAAAGATCTAGGTTTCTCTGTGTTGGACAAAATCAAATCTAAAGAAACTAACTGATGATCTGTAAAACCAACAGGTTGGATGTGACAGTTCACTGCACGAGTAATAAAGGAAGCAGACATGTAGAATCTGTCTAGCCTGGCTGCACTGACTCCCCCATCTAGCATTCTCATCCAGGTGTATTGTTTAACAGAGGGATGCTTCATCCTCCACACATCCACTAAGTCAGCCTCTCTTATCACCCGTGACAGTAAAAGGGACGACTGAGAATGAGGCTCCCGTCCTATTCTGTCTAAAGTGACATTAGTGCAAACGTTCCAGTCCCCCCCCAGTATAACACACTCCCCCTGTACACTAGTGTCTAGCTTGTCTTTTAATAACTGAAACACAGATACCCGTGCAGGGCCCTGACTGGGTGCATAAACATTAATAAAAGTGAAAGAGAAACCTAACAGTTCCACTTTCACCATCAAAGCTCTACCTGCCACTATCTCTGTGCTGGATAACAACTTAACATTTAGAGAGGGGGAGAAGAACACAGCTACTCCAGCACTAAGGTTTGAGCCATGACTGAGTACATACTGACCCCCCCACCACATCCCCCAGTCCGTCTCATTCAGGCTATCACTGTGTGTTTCCTGCAGAAGTATCACATCTAGTTTTTTCCGATTAAAGAGCTCTAACACTAAAGCTCTTTTCTGTGCACTTCTACCCCCGTTAATGTTTAAAGAAGCAACCCTTAAAGCCTGCATTAGAGGAAAGAGATAGAGAAAAAGAACAGACAGGTACACACAGCAGAGAGGAGACACCCAGTGTTGCATGATCATGTTGCAATTATTTAGACCTTTTCAGTTTCTTCCCTCTTTGGCTTCCTTTCGCAACTTTTTTCATAGCAGTTACATGCTTCCTGAGACGATAGCGTTTCTTGTCATCCAGCAGGTCTAACCCTACAACTTTCTGAAGAGTGCTCACTGTATGAAGAAACTTCTTAGTGTCAGGGAAAAAGTCTCTCACTTCCACTGCCTTACCAAAAGACTCATCTAAAAAGACATTAATCTCCTCCAAAGAATATATCTCTTCGTTCTGAGAGAGACTATCTGCAACTGAAACACAGTCAGAATCCCCCTCATCGCCTGTGTCCATCTCTGTCACCTCATTATTGTCTGCAGCCTGTTGAAACTCTTTTTGCCGCCCAGAGCCAGATGGCAGCCCCTGCTGTGTGCCAACAGCCTCCACCTGTCCCACAGCAGCAGTCCTCACCCGTCCTGCTACATCATCTCGCCCCCGTTTACCTGTTTCCAGATGTTTCCCTCCCACACTCACTGCACCCTCTACAGTCCCTGCTTCATCTCTCACGATATTCATCCCTACTTCCTCCGCAGCCCCCGGGGCCCCGGCGGGTGCAACAGCAGCCCCCTCGACACCGGGTGCAACAGCAGCCCCCTCGACACCGGGTGCAACAGCAGCCCCCGGGCCCGCGGGTGCAACAGCAGCCCCCTCGACACCGGGTGCAACAGCAGCCCCCGCGACACCGGGTGCAACAGCAGCCCCCTCGACACCGGGTGCAACAGCAGCCCCCGCGACACCGGGTGCAACAGCAGCCCCCGCGACACTGGGTGCAACAGCAGCCTCCGCGACATCGGGTGCAACAGCAGCCCCCGCGACACCGGGTGCAACAGCAGCCCCCGCGACACTGGGCGCAACAGCAGCCTCCGCGACATCGGGTGCAACAGCAGCCCCCGCGACACCGGGTGCACCCGCAGCCACAGACCCAGCCGCCCCGGCTGCTCCGGGCTCAGTGGCCCCGGCCACCCCGGGCCCGGCCGCCCCGGGCCCGGCCGCCCCGGGCTCGGCCGCCCCGGGCTCGGCCGCACCCGGCGGAGCGGCGTGCCGTCTCCGTGGACATGCAACACGTTTGTGACCCGACTCCCCGCACTCAAAACACTTTACGTTCCCTGAGCTCGCATAGACCATATAAAAACCCTCCTCATGCCTCACCCGGAAAGACACATCTAGTGTCTGAGTGGGACAATTCAGAAACATGAAAACCTGTCTCCGCAGAGATTGGACATGTTTTAGCTTTTCATCCTTACACCCCAGAGCAACAGTGCGGAGATTACTTGCAAACTTACCAAAACGCTTCAACTCCCGCTCCAGCGCCTCATTCGGGATGAACGGAGGAACGCCAGACACAGTGATCCGCGTAGATGGTGTCGCCAGCGGTGAAACTTGAACATATTCCTCGTTTAACACCAATCCGCTCTCGATAAGTTCCGTCACATATTTCTGGTCTTTCAAAAAGACCACGACCGCTTTGTTCATGTGGGAAGCATAAGAGATGTTTCCATGACCGACCTGATCCCCCACAGCCAGCAGCACCTGCTCCACTGTGCTTGCGGCCTGAGCCACCAATCGCACTCCGTGTCCCAGAGACACCGGCGGCGCCCCGAAGGACGCCATCCCCGCCCCGAGGCACGGAAAAAACACTAAATGAAACAATTAATCCTACTCGCAAAGAGTACAACTATCCCAACAGAAGATCATGCAGTTAAAGAAACCATTAAAACAAAAACAACCGAAAAAAAAGTGAAAAATCCCTCTTCCCTCTTCAACCACACCTCCACCAGAAAGAAGAAGAAGAAGAAGAAGAAGAAGAAGAAGAAGAAGAAGAAGA